>PVKP010016908.1:0-20969 GCA_004027715.1 Plecturocebus donacophilus
ACAAGTAAACCTAGGTAAACCCTATATTTTATTCATACTTATATTCAATACCTTAGCATGCTCCACAGAAGAATAGGTGGGCTCCATTACTTATTCAAAATTATCAACTTCTAATCAGATCTTAATAATATTAGATTTCTTTATAAATCTTCTTTGTCTATTTCTATCTAATTCTGAGGTATACTGACATCCTACTTCCCAGATAAATGAATTTTTCTCAATTTCCTGCACTGTATACACAAAATCAGTTGTAAATGCACCAACCTACTTATATCCTTTTGAAATTGTATGATTTAACAGCCTTTACTATCTCTAGAAATATTTTGGATTCCATCTCCTCTAATCAGATAAACAAGCTAAATGATCCAGTTTTATTTCTCTTCTTCCTATTGCCTGATACCGATTCTCCTTCAGCTACTACCCAATCTATTAGATTCCATGCTAAGCAAAAAATTTCAAATATATGCACCTATATGTACTAGCTTTTTATTCTTATCTCCTACTTGGTCTTTAAGCCATTCTAACTACACTTCCATTTCCATTTCTTCAAGCACACAACCCTTGCCAGTGACAAAATAGTCCTTCATGAAAATGTACTTGATGTTTTTGTTTCTTTTTTTACCCAGCCTTACTTAAAAAATTATTTCACACTACTGACCACTTACTATGTTTAATATTCTTTTTCTTGGTGTCCTTGACACTCCTCTCCTGATTTTCAGCCTAACATTTTGCCTGTTCACTGTGTATCTCCTTTCAGAATAATCTTCCTCTTATTTTGTGTGGATTTATTTATCAGTTATTAGGGCCATTTTTTTCCTCTCGCACTGTATTTTCTTCTTAACTACTTTCACCCATGTATATGATGTCATGTTTTGCCATATAAAGATAAATTTCATGTTTATATTTTCAGCCTGATTTCTTTTCTGTTATGTCGATCTTTACATGTAGCTTTTCAGGTAGCATTTTAAATAGAATGCATGAACAATACTTTATTATCAATAAGCCACCATAAAAAAAATCACATTTTTTCCTAAACATGGATCTCATTTGTGTTTGTCAACCCTGTGAACTTCACGACCCTCCCTCCAGCCACACAAGGCAGAGAGCAATTAGTTACACTTGAAACTTTCTATACTGACATCTTCTGTTTCCAATCTCTGACAGCGTCACCCCTGATTCATGTACCTTTTACATTTTATCTGACATAACTTTATTTTAAAATCACATTATTGTTTTTCTATATAGATCCAATAGCTCCTTACCCATTTTACTACATTAGGATAATATCCCTTGCAATCTTTTCGCTACAGAGCATGCTGGTTACTTTATATAATTGAAAATCTAATTAATGTTACCTCTGTTTTAAGCATCCATTGGCTTCCAGTTGCCAAAAAGTGATACAAATACTTAAAATGGTCTACAAATTCTGCAGGATCTGGTAACTACCTATCCACTGAACATAACTTTGTACTGCCAGGCTTAAAAAATAAACAAAACTATACAATCCATTCTGGGTCATGTTCAAGAAGAACTAGTAGTGTTTTGTTTGTCCTAACTGGTATGTTTCCTAAACAAAGAGCCCATGTATTCTGACAGTATCTTGCCTAAAACTGGAGTGGTAAGTGGAGAGATAAGTATTTAGAGTCACTTCTTTCTTTAAAAAAAAAAAAAAAAAAACTCAAGTAATTGGCCTTTTTTTTTTTTTTTTAACAAAGTTGAATGCCCAGTTTGATAAAGAAGTTAGGTTAAGGGGGTTTGGATTAATAGTCAGTGAAACAATCTCCAAAATAAGTTCAGTGAAACTTGATTTTAAATATAATTTTATGATTATATGTATGTGTGTGTATTCATAGATATGTGCATGTGTATATATACAAATAAATATGTATCAAGATATGTTGACATGATGTATATGTATTACATGTATCATATCTATAACATATACATATTATATCTATCATATGTTATATGTGGGTATTATTATCAATATTTTTCTGGAGGGTTAATATTATCCTAAATAATTTTATACAAATATAATTAATAATTTTCTACTCACATAAATTTTTAATTTAAACATTAAGATTATATTTTCAACAGATATATAACAGTAAATTTATAAACCTTAGCTAGTGAAATCCTAGGTACACTAGTAGAAATACATAATGATTAATTTAAAAAAATTGATGTTATAAACATTGTGTATTTAAACACTAAGTGAAATTATTATACTAAAATGAAATCATAAACTATATACAATTAACAGATAAATTATTGTGTTGAATGTACAATACACTTGTTTTTTTAAACTTAAAAATTTATGCCTTGAGCCTTATTCAGACTATTTCGAAATATGAATAAAAGAACAGAGAAAGGAGTATTTTAAAAAGGCAAGTTCTAATTTCTAAAAGACATTGGAAACTATACCTAGTGGGGTGACTTCATTAAAATCTAGATCTAATCTTTAGATTTGTAAACAATGGCAGTTACAAATTTTTCACTGAAACACAACCCGGCTTTACATCTACTTTACGCTAAATATGGCTGGAGAAGAGTACCTTTACTGCATAATTTTTAACTTCATGTCTACCTATTTTAACTGAGAGTGAGCTTCTAATACTGTCCCCTTCTTTCTCCCATATTTCCTTATCATCTCACCATTCTTCAAATTTTTAACACCTCCTCTCAATCTTCACTCATCACTGATAATTTATTTTCTATTTATCTGAGAACAGTAGAGGCAATGGGAAAACAAGTGCCACCAGTCCCCTATGACCCAGAAGTATTTGTCCCATGCTCTCTGCTTTACTCATTGCTTCATAAGTGGCCTTGACCCTGTCTAAGGTCAAGCCTTTGTGCATTAGATTCTGTCTACTTTCATCTACTCAAGAACATTGCTCCAACAATCATTTGCTATCTTCCCTGCATTATTGTTGATTTTTTCTCGTCTATTTTTCTCCTAGTTTTCTCTTTGAGATATTTATTTTCAAACTTTTAAAAATGTAGCTTCAAGCTACATTCAGGATGCAATCACTTCTCACTACCACCACGGCCATCACCCTGGTGCAAGGTGCCATTGCTTCTTGCGTGGATGGTAGGAACATGTCCCTTACTTTTATTCTTGCTTCAGTCCACACCAGTCTAGCAGCCAGAGTGATTCTTTTAAAAATGTAAGTCAGATCATGTTAAACATTTTATCTTCCTTAATAGTTTTTCAACTTACTTAGAATCAGAATCAGCACAGTGTCCAATAATACCAAACATGATTTGGTTCTTTATTAACTCTCTTCCTTCTCACTCTGCTATTCACATACTCCTCATATTTGTTTCATTACCAATGGTCTCTCTGCTGTTTCTGCAACATGCAGGAAATACTCTCGCTGAGAGAGTATTTTATTTGTTATTTCATCTTTCTATTATTTTCATTTTATTTCTAATTGGCAAACAAAAATTTTACATATTTATGAGGTACAATGTAATGTTTCCATACATGTATACATGTCAAATGATTAAATCAGGGTAATTCATCACCTCAATCATTTGTCACTTATTTGTGTTTACAACATTCAAAATACTTTCTTCCAGTTGTTTTGAAATACAAAATATATTATTATTAACTATTGTTGCTCTATTGTGCAATAGAACACCAGAACATATTCCTCCTATCTAAATGTAACTATGTACCCTTTGATCAACATCTTCCCTTTCCTCTTCCACTTCTTTCTCCCAGACTCTGGTAACCACCATTCTGTTCTCTATTTCTATGGGTTCAACTGTTTTAGCTTCCACATATGAGTGAAATCACACAGTATGTGTCTCTCTGTGCCTCACTTTTTTCACTTAATATCCTCTGTGTTTATTCATACTGTTGCAAAATGACATCATTTCCTGGTTTTTTAATGGCTGAAAAATATTTCATTGTGCATATCTACCACATTTTCTTTATCATTTCATCTACTGATGGACATAGGTTGATTCCCTATCTTAGCTCTCATGAATTGTGCTGTAATAAACACAGGAGTGCAGACATCTCTTCTCCATACTAATTTCAATTCCTTTAGGTATATATTCAATAGTGGGATTGCTAGATCATATAGTAATTCTGTTTGTGTTTATAAGGAATCTCCACAACGTTTTCCAAAATAGCTGCAGTAATTTACAATACCACCAACAGTGTATTAGTGTTCCCTTTTCTCCACATCCTCACCAATACTTGTTATCTTTCATCTTTTTGATAAAAGCCATTCTAAGAGTTTTGTGGTGATAGCTCATTGTGATTTTAATTTGCATTTCTCTGATGATTAGAGATGTTGCATGTTTTTATATTTCTGTTGGCTGTTTTTATGTTTTTACGTCAAACTAACAAGCTTCTGCATAGCAAAGAAAGCAATCGATATAGTGAAGAGACAACTTACAGGATGGGAGAAAATTCATGCAAATCATACTTCAGATAAAGAGTTTATTTTACTAAACAAAAAAGTCAAACTACTGAATAATAAGAAAATAAACAACCATTTAAAAATACACAAAGGACATGAATAATCATTTCTCAAAGAAGCTAGTTCCTCATTTAAAATCTTGGCTCCTTTTCTCACTTCCTTCAGCTCTTTATTTTAATGTTACCTTCTCAATGAAGGTTTCTTTGCATTTCTCTCTAAAATTACAACTTCTGCTCACTGATATTGAATATCACATATTCTGCTTTTGTTTTCTCCATAGCAGTCTATTGGCATCTATTTTTTTTTTCTTATTTTACTTTTTTTGTATCTGGAGCAGATACTTGTTTTTTCTTTGGTCCATTCCTGAATCTCCAGTATCTAGAACATTTCCTGGCACATAGTAGCGCTCAGTACAAGTTTGTGTAATGAATATATACATTTATTAATTTACACCTTTTAAATATCTCCAGTTAAGATATAAATCTAGCCAAAAGTCAGTTAGTCTAGTAGATCCTATACTTTTAAATTTTCCAAAAATAGGATAGGATCCTTTAATCTCTACAATCTACTTCAAATGCAGCCTAAAATAAAAGCTACCATGGGAACTATAATACTTGGCAATGGACATAAAATTTGAACTTCCGTCCTCCCTTCCAGACTGACTGGGGATAAACTTCTCCTTCCCGCTTTACAATAAGCTTCCTTATTTGCAGTCTCAGATGATGAATTAGACGTGGAAATATTACACTTGCCTTTTGTCTTTAGGTAGACTCCTGCAAGCCAGACTAAGACATACTAGTTGTGAAGGTAATACTACTCTAGGTATTTGTTTTAGAGATAATTAGTTTTCCATCTGGCATTTGAGGGGGTGTATTACATTCACTTTAGGGGAAGAACAGAGAAATGATCACAATTGTGTAACCAAGCAAATTCTTCCAATGTGCACAGTGTAGAAATGACATATAGCACTTACTGTATAGTGGTTTAGCAGTTAAAGTGATAAATGAGTAAACTAAATCTGTTTATATGTGCAAAGATCTGTGCAGAAAATCTTAGTAAACGACTACTCCTTTTGTTGGCAACCTGCTTCATTGTGCATTAATTTACTATGCTTTTCAATTGGATGATTCCTGGATTCAGTTTGAAAACTAATTTAGCACGCATGAATTTATAATGAACAACTTAAAGTGATAAGATGCTTACCTATTTAGGTGAAAGTAAAAGCTCTAGGAAATTAAAGGCATAAATTCTAATCACATCTTTCAAGAATAAAATGCAGTATGACTTGCAAAGTCATTAAGGCACACATATGTAAATTCCCCAACAAATGTATGCAAGATTGCTGTGATGCTCATGGTGCTCTTGTTAAAAATAAAGCTGTTAATAATTGCTTATGAAAAATGTATCTAGGATAGAATAGCAATAATGTTATCAAAGTTATTGAGAAACCCTTGTGCCAGGAAAAGGCCAGATAACAAAGGCTGTCAGTGTTGGCAGATGGAACATTATTATATGCTGCAATAGGTTTATCTTTTCTGCCTGTTCCATCATGTGGCATTTCAATAACCCACTATCAAGAGGAAGCTTTACAATGTATATCTTCAGTCAGACATTCTCATAATAACCAGAGCAGTAAGTAGGTAGTCTAATGTTGAACCCGGCTTGTTCCAGCTGATATTTCAAAACAAGGTTCTTAGACGTCTCCAAATGGAGACAAACAAGAAAAGGTAATACATCCATAGCTATTTTTATTTGCATGATCGCAGTATTTTTCAGAACCATTTTGCAGGAATACAAACAAGAAATGTTTTCACCTAAGAGCTTTGCTTTCGATGTTGCTCAAAATGCAGCTTTCAATTTTGAATCGAGTAGCCAATAATGCTTTAAAGTATTGTTATGAAAGGCCTAATGTAAAGCAAAGAGTAGGCAAACATAAGCAGAGATTAGTGGTAAACTAATAGACAAAGACCATTGTGTTCATTTTCCATTACTAATTTTGTTATTTTCTACTAGAATAAATTCCTCAACAGAAGAAAAATTTCATAGATCTTATTTGTAAAGTTAGCTCTCAATATTACTTAAGGTATATTCCAAAAAAGGAGAGCTCTAAAAACAAATACCCAATAAAATAGAGGCCCAAATCAAATATATTATAACACAAACATGCCGTGTGAGATTGCATGCTTTTTTTTTGCGGGGAGGGTGGCGCGGTGGGGGACAGAGTCTTGCTCTGTTGCCCAGGCTGGAGGGCAGTTGTGTGATCTCGGCTCATTGCAACCTCTGCCTCCTGGGTTCAAGTAATTCTCTGCCTCAGCCTTGCAAGTATTTGGGATTACAGGTGTCTACCACCACACCTGGCTAATTGTTTTGTATTTTTAGTAGAAACAGGGTTTCACCATCTTGGCCAGACTGGCCTTGAACTCCTGACCTCATGATCTACCCTCCTCGGCCTCCCAAAGTGCTGGGATTACAGGCGTGAGCAACCGCACCCAACCAATTTAGCACTTTTATAAAAATACATTAATAGAATGTTGCCAGGACTGTACTCTTGATGTTATGCATTTCAAACAATTAAACAACCAGGTAACTCATAATTTTAAAAATATACTGAAAACTTAGAGAGGTCAGTGAGGGAACATTGTGAGTGCTGGGGCATAGCTAAGGCTTCCATTTATATTCCAAGTATTTTTCAAAAAAATTACAATTCACTCCATTTAATAGTTGGCAGCTTTGATATTTTCCAAAACTTTGAATTAGAAATTGTTGCCATGTGAAGTGAAAAGAGGAATCAGATAATCCAATACATGTGTTTCCAATGTGGTTCGATTACTGGGTGCAAAATAAAACAATCTCAGGATCCTGCATACTTTCAGATTAGAGAGTGTATAGAATGTTACAGTTTAATTTTTTTAATAAAAATTATTGCCTTGATTTTAATGAGGAAGCCATTCCATAATCATAACTAATTTTCTTAAATTCTTTGAAATTGATTGACTGATTGATAGAGACAGAGTTTCACTCTTGCTGCTCAGGCTGGAGTGCAATGGCACAATCTCGGCTTACTACAACCTCCACCTTCCAGGTTCAAGCGATTCTCTTGCCTCAACCTCCCTAGTAGCTAGGATTACAGGTGCCCACCACCGTATCCAGCTGATTTTTTGTATTTTTAGTAGAGAGGGTTTCACTATGTTGGCCAGGCTGGTCTTGAACTCCTGACCTTAGGCAATCCACCAGCCTTGGCCTCCCAAGAATTTTATTAAAACATACCCTTGCTCATTCAATTGTTTAAACATGATTTATTTTTATTTTTAGTGAAAAGAGATTACCAGAGTCTGGTGTCCCTCAAATTTATCTATTTAGTTTATGCTTTCCTGTAGTTGGCAGACTGCTCTGTTCTTCCTGGTACCAGCAAATTGGGGTAAGATAAAGTTTTTGTTTTGATTTTACAGGTCTAATCCTAAGTTATTGTAGGTTTCATAGAGACTAAGGAATTAGATTGCATCATGATATCTGTTACAGGACAAAGTGCACACTACATTCTAAGAAGTGATCAGGTTCTCCAATGATTGCAAACCCCCTCTTCAATCCAATATATACAAAAAGAAATTTGTCAATACTCGACATCCATGGCAATTAAATATTTCCACCCCATATGCCTTCTGTCTGATAAATCATTATTCACTTGCAAAGTTGAGAACAGTCTACTATTTTAACCTTCCATACATGCCCCTGCCATTCATGTTACCTCATCCCTCCATTTTGTCCATTGTCCACGTCTCTTCATAGCCAATATCCCTACTTTATTCAGACCATTGGCACATCATTTCTTCCAGAGATGGCTGTAGTGATCCACTAAATGCTTCATTGGCCTCAATCTTTTGCCAAAGTCATATTTATAAAGCACAAATATAAGCATGTTTTGACATGAATCAAAAATCTTTAATGGGTCCCCATCTAAGATCAGGATAATAAAGGAAGTCCTTAAGGTAATACAACCAAATGGTCACCTGCCTTCTTCTGATCTCTGTCCACATCTATTAGCACCCCTGTCTAACATTGCCCCTGTCAGTTATGCCACATTATTTTCAGTTGTCCAAATAGTTAGATTCCTTTACTCTCAGCCTTTATCTCTGTTATTCTCTCTTCCTGGAAAATTCATATTTTCATCCAATTTCTACTTAATCTTTGTATATCAAGAGCTTTTCCGTAGCAGTTATGTTGCCCCCGACCCCAAAAATGACTCAACTCCCCTTCGAAAATTTAAATATACTATCCTATCCATGACTTATATTTTACTTGTACTTGGGTTTTTACCTGTTTTTTCACTTAAATTGTTAACTCAATTAATCAATCAATTTTGGTTGTTTTATTATCTAGTAGATTACAGTTTCTCAATATCCATTTACCTAACAATGTAGTACAATTTTGTAACTACCTAACAGGTTCTCCTTGCCCACTGCCTAGGCAGAACCGATGTATCAAGACAGGGAAATTGCAATAGAGAAAGAGTAATTCACACATTTTGTTATTAGTCAAATCAGTCTCCCTGTGAATCTAGGGATCAGAGTTTTTAAGGATAATTTGGTGGATAGTAGGCCAGTGAACTGGGGCTTCTTATTGGTCAGGTAAGAGATGAAATCATAGGGAGTCAAAGCTGTCCTCTTGTGCTGAGTCCATTCCTGGGTAGGGAGCACAACACCAGAGGAGCCAGTTTATCAATTTGGGTGATGGTAGCTAATCCATCAAATGCAGGGTCTGCAAAATGTCTCAAGCACTGATCTTAGGTTTTACAATAGTTATGTTATTCCTAGAAGCAATTTGTGAAATTTTAGAATCTTGTAGACTACAGCTGCACAACTCCTAAACCATAATTTCTAAACTGGTAGCTAACGTGTTTAGTCCTACAAAGGCAGTCTAGTCTCCAGATAAGAAGGTGGTTTGTTTTGGGAAAGGGCTATTATCACTTTGCTTCAAACAGTAAACTATAAATTAAGTTCCTCCTAAAGTTAGTTTGGCCTATCCCCAGGAATAAACAAGTACCACTTGGAGGTTAGAAGCGAGATGGAATTGGTTAGGTGAGATCTCTATCACTGTCTTAATTATAATTTTGCAATGGCAGTTTCAGTTTCATCCACTAACATTGGGTACCATTCATTCATCTATTATGTACACTGTATCTAGCATTTTAAAGCAATTAGTCCCTACATCAAGGTTTACAACATATCATTTATCACTTACCTATTACAGCTGCTGCATATTAAAATTATTTAGTTATTTTTACATATAAATAAATTAGAATGTAGAGATTATATAATATGCTGGAAGTAGAGATATAGTAAGTAACAAAATCAGGTTTTATTTTAAATATTAAGAAATGTCTTCTGCTCTATCTCTAATCTTTATTGTTCCTCACTAATTTTGCAATGTAGATCAGTTTAAATAGTTAAATAATTGAGCATTTTCAGTATGAAAAATACATATCTGGGTGAATAAATAAGAAAATTCAAGTCATTTAAATTGTCATGTTCTGCTTATATATTCTATCCTTTTTAGCATCTTAAAGGAAATAATTTTAATCAGCATTTCAGAATTGCTTATTCTTACTATATAAAGTAGTAACTCTGGCTAGAATAAAAATTTTTTCCAATGTCAAC
Organism: Plecturocebus donacophilus; assembly: GCA_004027715.1. NCBI lineage: Eukaryota > Metazoa > Chordata > Mammalia > Primates > Pitheciidae > Plecturocebus > Plecturocebus donacophilus. The sequence continues at coordinate 10,091 of PVKP010016908.1, forward strand.
AATTTTCATGTCAAAGTTTGTAAAAGTTAAAAATGTATTTTCATGAAGAAGCCAACTATTTATTTTTAATAATTATGAGTTACATTCAGAAGTTCTTAAAAATGAAATGCCATTTTCTCAAAACAAATAGGAAACCAGATTACATATAAACATGTGTATGTTTACTCCTTATCCACATGCTATAAAATATATATTCATATTTATATTTTATGTGATCACATCTGTTTAAATATTCTAATTGAACTTTTAATTTTTCACATATAAATAGTAAACTTAAAGTAATTCAAGTCTATCTTTGCATAATTTATTTTAAAATATGATACTAAAAACAGGTGCACAGAACATGAAATTTCTGCAGAGTGGATTCATGGTTTTATATTCAAAAAGCTTCTAAAAGCCTGGGTTATCTGGTTAAGGCATCTGAGTGATATACCTCCTCCCAGTGACATCTGTGTTCATAAAACTTAAGGATGCTGCCTGGTTGACAAAAATCACAAAGCTTGTTAGTTAGTTTACAAAAGTATATGACAAGTCAAAATATAGAGGTGCATCTTAAGTAGAAAGAAACTGAACACAAATGTAAAACCAAACTATAGCAAAAATTACACATTTGTTCTGCAGACCCCCTAAGAGAATATATTGCTCAGTCCATTCCTCCCAGAAAACACAGAGGCAAATATAAAACATTCTGATATTTGAATAAACACCACAGACAGGAGAGGTACAGGCCATGGCATCTGAATACCTTAAAATATTGTAGACCGGCTAATTTGCAATGCAAAAATTTCGATCAGCTTTTCAAAGGATGAGTGAAAATTTGATTTTTCCATATGTCTAGGACTGAGATAATTTTGATAGAATAATAGCAGAAAAATGAAGTCCTTTAGAGATTAAGATTTTCATGTTTGTCCAATAAAATTTAAGTGAGCATTTACTCTAGAAAAGGCACTGCAGATCTGTGCTAGGGTACACAAATTGGCCTTTTGATAAGCACTTCCTGACAAGTTTTTAAGACACATCTGAATAAGCACCTCATTTTCTTCCGATTTTTGTTCTTTGAAAAGATCATTGTTCTACTACATCAAATATAGCTATGGTTTAATTTAAGGAAAAATGGCTTGGGATGAATATGAAATGAAATGTAAGAACCAGAAAATGAAGTGTCCACAAAGTCAAGAAAAGAGAGTGCATGCAGAGTAGTTTACAGTTTCCAATATGTGGAGGTGAAGCCAAAAAAGGAGAAGAAAGATATTCCTTGGATTATATTATTATGGAGTCCCAGATAATTTTGAAGTTAATTTTCAGGATTTAAATTTAAGGAAAGGGACAATTACTGACTGTAAGGAGGTAGTTGACAGAAAAATATTTCGCTTACAGTTCCCTGCTGATAGGAGGACTAATACAGAAAATAAGCTGACAGGGTGGCTGGGACATGACGAGATTTTGTTGGTGGTATTGTTTGTGGTTTAGTTGTTTACTTAGTTCATAATTATCATGGGAAAGGCTGGGCATTATTATAGATGGAAATATTAATTTTATTATATATAATACAATTATCCTCTTCCAGTATATAACCTCCTTTACTTTCTTCAAAGATATCTTTTATAAACAGAATTTTTCAATTTTAATACATTTGAATACATATACATATATGTACATATTTGTTTATAGCGATTACATTATACTGACTTTTTGGAAGGAGGAGGTTAAGAAATATTCGCAGCATCAATATTGTTTACCTATACTTTTTTCAAAAATGTTTGGATATGTTTTCTTCCTCTCATTCCCTCTCTCTTCTTCCATTCCATACTTTCTTCCTTTATAAAGATATTTTTTTTCCTAGCTGCCTAGTTGTTCAGTCTATTTTATTCTCAGTGATCTATTATGCTGTACTTGTCACATATCAAAGTTACCTGTATGTGAATGTCTGTTTCAAAGCTTTTTATTCATCGATTTTACTATGTTTTTTTACACTATAACATCACCATTGTATTTCTTAAAAGTTTATAATAAATCTTGATATCTTTTAGATATATTGATATTTACATCAATAGAATCTTTATATATTTTAACCATTTTTTTTCAGAGTCTTAGATATTTTTTCATCTTTGCTCTTCTGTGTGCCATTTAGAATAAACTGAACCAGGCCACAGAAACTCTATTTCAAATATTATTAGAAAACCATTACATTTCTAAAATGACCTTGGTAGAATGATATTCTTATGGTAGTAAAGCTTTTTATGTATAAACTTTAAATATCAAGCTAACTAGTTAGGTCTTCTGTAATGTCATTCACTATAGTGTTCTAAGTGTTAATGCATAGGTTTCATACAAATTTTGTTAATTGTTTTGTCGATTACTTGGCAGTTCTGTTTATGTTTAAGTAATATATTACAAAATTTTACTTCCAATGTTTTCTTCATTATGTATGGAAACACAAACTGCCTATGCATATTGATATTTTCACAAACATGTAGCTAAACTTTCAAATAAATTTTATTAATTTGTCAATAAATGTATTTAGATCATCTGTGGAGACAATCATATTATTTATGAATAATTAGGTTTAATTCCTCCTTTCCAATCTTTATCTAACCTACTATTAATGTTTGTTAAGTAGATATTTGGGCAACTTTAAAACCTTGTCTGGCAGGAGTCATGTAGAATCGTTGCCAAAACATAGGTTTTATAGTTTAAAATTGTTATAAAATTTTAGTATGCATCAACACCACGTGGAGGTCTTATTGAAAAACAGATCGACAGATCCTACCTCTAATGTTTCTCATTCTGATGTGTTATACATGGAGTGGTGTCTGAGAATTTGCATTTCCCGTGTCTATATGATGCCGATAATTCTGATAAGTTTCCAGGTAATACCAATGATTGCAGTCTAGGAACCACAATTGGAGAAACTCTGATTTAAAAGACCCGAAGTGGAATTACAAATGCATCATGTACAAGTTTTGTGACTTTATTGAAATAATGTTACAGACTAGCTAGTCAGCTGTTCATGTTATAAAATAAAGCTAATATTTTCTACCTATGGAATTTTACAAAGGTTAAATTTTAGAATCACAAATAACATACTTATTATTATAAAATACTTATATTCGGACATTTAGTAAAAAGCATTGTTGTTTTTTTCAACATTGTGTCTTTGGGAATCACCAAATGGATTAAATATATTAGCATAGTATTTCTACAGAGCACCAAAGAATTCTAAATCCATTAAGGGTTATGATCTCTGATGTAACAATGATGCATTCTAACCTGTCCTCAGTTAAAGAAAATTTCTTTAATAAAATTTTGGGGGTGGATAAAGTAAGGTTAACCTAACCTTTTATTTAAAGTATCAGTAATAATCAAATGATAAAATATAATTTCTCTGTAATTATTTATATTAAAGCTAAGAGTCACAACTACTTGTAAAAATATCATCGGATCATAAAGATCCTTAAACTGACCAATTTAAGTACAAAGCTCACAAATGGTCTTGTAACAGTTTATTTTATTGTTTTTCATCAACCCCAAAATTCATTAAAATTTCATTGAATATAACCTACAATTTGTACTCAAGCGGTTACATGTTTACCAGTAAGAATCACCAGAATTTAAAATAATATGAAATATAAATCTTGCCTAATTTTCCCCTTGAGATTGGATAGTATAATTAGATAATTTATCACAAAGATAAAGAGAACATATTGACTAAAACAAATAAATCTGGTTCCATATTTCTTTCTAAAATATAGAAATTTATTTTTATATCATCAAAGTCTGTGAATGGAAAGACAGCCTAGAATCACCTTGTTGCATTATGAAACTAGTCTAATTAATTTTTAGTCCTCTCACTTGAGGATAGAAGTTAATTTGTTTGCTCATTCTGCCTACATATGTAGTAAATCATCAAGCTAGCAGAATAGCAAACCATTGGAAAATAGCAATTCTATTATGTTTACTGGATTAGAGCAAAAGCACTGTAATTAAATTGCTGTATGTTTCAGGAGCTATTAATTATAAAGATAATAAAAGTAATGTTGCTAGCATGGTACTCCATGGGTGTATACTGATTTATTTTTTGAGAAAACATTATGCTTTTATTGGGCCAGGTCTGCAAGAATTGCTGACCTAAGAACATGATTTGATGGAATGAAAAGAACTGTAGTAACATCAATATGAGCTTCTTACATGTAATAATTCACTATCTTCAAAACTCATGCAACTCCTCAAAAAATCTTGAAGTTAAGGTATACTGATATACATCTCAATCATAAGATGCAATGGCATTTAATAAGAAATCAATCAAGATGCCTTAAAAACCCGTCTCTCCTTAGTACTAAGTTCAGCAAGTGAAAAAGTGTATTAACTTTTTAAAGTGTTCTATACCACTTCTATCAAAAGTAATGTGGGGTCTTGAATTAATTGCTTCTACATCAATTAAAAGTATATCCAAAAAAATTAAAATAAAAACACATAATATAAAATTGTGTAATGTATGAGATATAATTGTTCAAAACTCACAATCTAATGTATGAGCATTTGCATAAAAAATTTCATTAAATATGTATTTAACATTGCTTAGTGAATTACATTTTTTAAAAAGAGTACCACCTTAAAGTTGCAAAGAATAAAATCATCTAGAATTAGGATTTCATCAACCCAATGGCCCGTCAATGATAGACTACATAAAGAAAATGTGGTACATATACACCATGGAATACTATGCAGTCATAAAAGGAATGAAATCATGTCCCTTGTAGGAAGATGGATAGAGTTGAAAGTCATTATCCTCAGCAAACTAATGCAGGAACAGAAAGCCAACATGCTATCACTTAAAAGTGGAAACTGAACAATGAGAACTCATGGACATGGGGAGAGCATCAGGAAAAACAGCTAATGCATGAGGGGCTTAATACCTAGGTGATGGGTTGACAGGTGCAGCAAACCAATCGGGCACACATTTACCTATCTAACAAACCTGGACATCCTGTACAGGTACCCCGGAACTTAAAAATAAAATTGAAAAAAAATTCAATCTGACCTTTGACAAGTAGTTTAGCCTTTCTCAGGGTAAATTCTCTCAAGTACACCATAGAAGAGACAATACCTGGCAAGTTGTTAGTGGAATTTTTTGAGGATTTATAGGATAATAGATTTTAAAAGTTGCCTTTTTTTTTTTTTTTTTGTAAAATGCTATTACAAAGACCTCTAATATATAGTGAAAACCTGCAACACTATTAAGCATAAGAAGGCTCACAACAAATTATTACAGTACTCTGAGAAGCTTTTCTTCCAGTAGACAGTGCTTATAAAAATGTTACATTTGTATAACAGGGACAGACTCAAATTGAAAACTTGGATGAAATCTTGATGTTTTTGAATTTGCAACAGTCAGATCATTACTTCTATTTATTCTGAACATCAAGAATGTGTTCAATCTATTCCTGGTTAAACATTTGGAACACTGCAGTATAGATATTTTTTCTTGTGTTGTGACAATGAGCAAAAAAGGATACCCATAAATGTTGATTTCCTGTCTATTCTAGATTTCAAAAGTGATTAACATTTTAATTCAAACTGTTTCTGAGAAGAGGTAGTATCTTTGTCTTCCTCTGTTCTTTAGTTAAATATTTTAGTCAAATGACTCATAAGCACTTATGTATATAAATAATAAAAAACAAATAAAATCATAATCTGAAGGCAGAACATTCCAGAAAAACTTTCATTTCTCAATTTATGAATAATTATAATTTACAAAGAGAAGGTTAACCTGGGCCTTCTGGTGCGGTGTGTGCCTGTAATGCTAGCTACTTGGAAGGCTAAGGTGGGAAGATCTCTTGAGCCCAGGAGTTTGAGACCAGCCTGGCAATTTAGTGAGACTTTGTCTTTTTTTTTTTAAATAAAACAAAACAAAAACAAAAAACAAAGAGGGAGAAAGTTAAGGAATATATTTTATTTTATCTCCCATCTCTCCCTTTTCTTGAGATTGAAATATAGCTCAGTTATATCTGAAAATGGCCTCATAACTTAGACTTTAGGGAAAAAATTAAATGCTTGAAAAGAAAACACTAGTTGGATCTATCTGCCTTTTTATGGCAAGAGAAGGGGAGAAGGTGAAACTAGGGACTGTTTCTATGGTTTACATTTATGTTTATTTTCGTCTATCTATTATCTTTGCTAAGAACTCCCACTTCTTTTAGAGAAAGTGACATATTCTTGTCTTTTCTCATTCCACACAAACCTAGAAATATGAGATAATCACAGAATAATAATTAATTAGAAAGCCATCACAAAGTTTAAAAATACATTCATATTTTCTGGAATGTTCCAATTAGAAAATGAAAAGTTAAATGTCTTCCTTAAACTATGATTCTTTTTAACCTTTAGTCTTTGATCGGATTATCCTATAGATGTTCAACACTAAAGTTGTATGTAGTATTTTCTTTTTAAAATAATCAATAAATTTATAAAATTGAATCTGTCTTATAAAATCCAGTATAATAATTTTTAATTTTGCTTCAGAAATACATAAAACATAACTTAAAAATCTAATTATCTTAGATTAAATTGTTAGGTTTACATTAGAATTGTGTACGACATAAATATGTATCAATAACTATTGTTTAGTAAAAATCAACAAGTATTTACCTATTTTTATATTATAGTAACTGTCAAAATAAAGGTAAATTTTATTTACTATGTTAATATTTAATGTTCTTTAAGAAAATGGAATATTTTATAACATCATTATAGTTTATGTGAAAAACCAATTTTTATAAACTATATTTATGTATTTGAAAAAATCGTTATTTAAATTGACAATAAGTTGAATCTGTATTGAAAGACGTAAGGTATTTATCATATAAATGATTAAACTGTTTTTATACATTTAAATGCTTGTACTTTTAAATTTTAAAAATTGTAATTGTTAAACAGCACTTTAAGTTTCAAAAATACTCAACTATAATATACTGATAGCTTTCTCCGAGACTAAAACTCTCAATAAATGATGTATGTAGATACAGTGAAATTCCTGTTTTGTTTCAGGCATTAGTTCTGCATCTCTTTAAGTAAAAAGAATACTGGAACATTGAAAGGAATAGCTACTCTTTAAGGGATACATCCCCTTTCTTCTAACCAACCCATATTAAGTAAAGCTCATAGAACAAGATACCTCTGAGATTCAATGGAATTCCTAAAATAGACATGTCAATTTAATTTTTTTTACATAAGTACAAAGACATCAGCAGAAGTCACAGCTGCTTGACATAACATACTAGTCTAAATTTGACAATGCCAGTGTGTTTTTGACATCCTGGGTTAGAGTTCTTTGGATGAATTGGTGAAAGAGGGACTTTGATCACCTGTCTCTGGCATAGAGCCATGTACGGTATGGGTGCTCCATGACTGTGATCCAGTTGTGACAAAGAAACAAGAAAAGGATGAAGAGCACAAACCACTATAGGAGAAATGTATGAGCATAGATTTTAAGTCTCTTTAATACTCTTTCTTCTTATCTTTATCTTGTTCCTTTCAGTCTTCTCTTATTTATTTTTTTTGTCTATTGCCTTTCTTTCTCCTGTTCTTTTCTTCTGTTCTTTTAATAAACATGCATTCAAATAAATCTGAGTTTCTTCTATTCTTTTAATAAACATCCATTCAATAAAACCTATGCATTCTTCTGATTTTCTTTGTCTATCAGAAAACAAAACATACCCAGACCTTCTGGCACTTCCATGATAGTGGAGGAAAATAAACAACAATAAAAACATGATAATTAAGTGCCCATCTTGGCCTCCCAAAGTGCTGGGATTACAGGCGTGACACACTGTGCCTCATTGTCTTTATATTTTCAAAATTTAGTCATAAATATTCCAGTTATGATCTGCCCCTTCTGATACTGTGGATTCTTTTATTGGAAAATATTTCTTGGCTTTTCCATGATATTATCCTTTCCACCTAATTCTCTTATAATTCTTTCCAATCTCCTTTGCTGGAATGATTTTTTATGGTGGGCATTTGTCTTATTTATTTCTGTATCATTTTTTGACTCTATATGCTTACTGGCATTGGTCATTTCTCATATCATGATGATTATAAAATCTCTATTTCTAGCCTCTCTCCTGGGTGTGCCATTGGCATTTCAATCTCCATATTTCCAACATGAAATGCAGTGCCACTAAATAATTCTCTAATTCTACCTTACTCTCCATTTCTATCTTGTCATTATTTCTCCAATATCTTTGTCTACAATAGTGAGTTTAATCTCTGCACTGCTGAATATGTTTCTAAAAGAGATCAGCTTTGTAAACTATTTACTTGCATTATTTTGATGACTCTACCACAAAGCCATCAAATTCAGATGTCTTGCCATGACATTCAGGTTGTATACAATGTTATTCTGATGTTTCTCTCTTTTTCCCAGCCACACTCCATGCTGTGACTCACTCTTAGTATACCTGGCACTTTAAGTCCTTTAATAATGATATTTATTCCTCTGGAATGTATTTATAACTCCCTTCCTCTTGGAAAGCATAATTTCAATTTGGAATAAACATTAATTAATGTTTTGCATTTAGAAAAGTTCTTTGTGCATAATATGTGCTTACTAAATGCCAGAACTATTATTTTTGTTACTCATAGTGGTAGTCATAGTCCTAACAGTAATAATGTTTAATATCCACTTTATCGATCATCACTTTACTCAAAGCTCATTTACCTCCTTTCCCCTCTTCCTTCTCTCCAATTAGAATTATTTGTTCTGTTCTTATTTTTCTCTAGATACATCACCTTGTTATTATTTCTCTTGAGGTTCCACTAATATAAGATTGAGTGAATTCTTAAATTTTATTTTACCTTAGCATCGATTTCAAATTCAAGCTTAATTTTTTCATACTAGAAGCAGGGATCAGTCACCCTTGACACAGTTTCCCGTTCTATGCCCAAATGACTCAAGCCTAGGGCTAGAAGCAGGGTCATAGAAGTATCTTTTTCATCAAGCAGACTGGCTCCTGCTTTCCCATTGATTTCTTTAAAGGTATTCCGGCATTGGCCTGGGAGCTTAGAGAGTTCTACACTCTAATCCTTAAGTGTACTGCTGGTTGTCATTGCACCTACTTTCTCTTTCTGCCTGACTCCAGACTCCTGCCTTGCAGGACCTGGGGACTGACAGACGACTGCATTCCTACTTTGTCCAGGATGTGTAAATACAAGTTTTCGAGATTGTTTCCTGTTGTGGTGATGTGTTGAAGTTGCACTTCCATCTGAAGAACTAAGGTCTGCCCCAGGCCACATTATCCCTGGGACTCCAGGAAGAAGACAATGTTTGGTTCCCATCAGCGGAGTGATAGGCAGAAACTGGACAAAGGTGAGACAAGAGACATGCAGGTGTCTGTCAGCAGGAACAGGTTTCATGTCTGAGGGACTCTGTGGTTGCAGGTACAACAACTAGGCATTAGGCCCTCTGCAAGGAAAAAGTAGTATCCCATGAATGGCACACTAAACACTCAAGTCCAGCTTCCCCTCATTTCCTGTTAGGGCAGGGTTGCCAGCCTTTTGGTACTGGGACCCCAATTTAGATGGGGGCTCTCAAAACAATCATTTATAATTTTTATGTAGATGTGCATATGGGTATATATTATATATGTACATATCATTAGGTTTGCTAATATTGGTTCAGTTTTAAATAACTATTACTCTAAATACAAAGAAACACTGCAATAGCTATAATTATAGTCATTTAAATTTGTGCGCTTAATAATTAGGTTTCTAGTCATGTCAACAAAGAACTCCTTTAAGTCTGAGTGCTTTAATTAAGCATACCCATTTTACGAAAATCTTTTTCTTGATATAATTTACAAAATAACAAAGTCTTCTAATATTCCAATAAAACACAATTATAAAGACTCCTCAGTTTAGGATTTCAAGTCAAGTGGAGAGTAGAAAACAATAGTTAGAGGTGAGTTTATTCTATTTTTAGTGATAAAACAAGGAGTCCTTTTGGATTTAGAATAAAGAGGATAAGGGAAGAAAATTATTCCTTCCTTGGTACTGAACGAGTAAGACCTGTTTAGTCAGAATCTGTGGATACCAATTTTTGGACAACTAAGAGGCGAGACCCCAGAAAGTCTCCTTACCCCTTCTAAAAGGATGAAGATTGAATTCCAGAAGTAAATTCAACTCCTGGCAGATCTTAATATCTTTCAGTAAGAAATTAAAATTGGCAGCAAAATGAAAAAGATACAGAATTTAGCTTTGCATGATTACGGGTAGATACTGACATTAGTGGAGAGTGTTCAATTTAAAATTAGTAGTAAGAACAGTGGTAAGATTCAGATTTGCCAAAACCACAAAAATGTTTTCATAAACTGAGAATCAACAGTGCTTGGGTTTAATCTGAATACGAGAACAGAGTGAATAGAAATGAGGACCTCCTATGCAAGATAATGCAGAGTACACAATAATATTAACATTTCCCACAATAAACACTAACTGTCAGGCATGATAGTAACTCACTACTGTGATAATAACCTATGATTTAGGTACTATTATGGTGTGAGTGCTGGTCTCATCTATACAAACGATTCACTTAATATATTTGACTCCATTTACCCTGGGGGCTAAAATCACTGCTGAACACAGAAGAGTGCAAATAGGTGGAGAGAATGAGGTGTGCAGTCATTTTGCAAATATATTTTCTCAATTACATTAATTGCAGTCCCTCTGCCCTCTAAAACTTTGTTTTTTAAAATTTAATTAATTTATTACACTCATTATCCTAAAAATAAGTAGTATTTTAAAAAGACACTTTAGAAAGTAGAAGAATTAAAGGATGGAGCATTACTGACAAAGCCTTTTTTTCTTATCCCTAGCACCAATG
>PVKP010016908.1:21069-47342 GCA_004027715.1 Plecturocebus donacophilus
AAAGATTCATGCATATTATTTCAAATTTCTTATTTTCTTTACACATATATTTATCTGTCAGATCTGTACATAGAAGTATAGGTATAGATACATTTATTATCCAGTGTATTAGTTTTACAACATTGCTATGACAAATTGTCACAAATGTAATGGCTTAAATCAGCAAAAATTTATTATCTTGCAGCTCTTCAGGTCAGAAATTTACTATGGCTCTCACTAGGCTAAAATCAGTGTGTCTGCAGGACTGCATTCCTTTCTAGAGGCTGTAGAGGATACTTCATTTTCTTGCTTTTTCTAGCTTATAGAGATTTCCCACATTCTGTAGCTCATGGTCACCTTTCTTCATCTTCAAAACTAGCATTACATCTCTCTGATTATTCTCCAGTAGTTACTTCAGCCTCTAAACCCAGATGGAAACAGTTCTTCACTTTTAATGACTCATATGATTAGATTGGGTTCACCTGGATAATAGAGGCTACTTTTCCATCTCAAATTCTGTAACTCAATCTCATCTGCAGAGCCCATTTTGCCATATAAAGTAATCTATTCATAGTTTCTGCGGATTAAATGGTGGACTTTCCTTGGATGCCATTCTTCTGCCTACCACAGCCACAAACATATATTATTGGTAAAATGGGTGACAGGAAGTGTCACTGCAGATCTTGTAGCATCTATTCTATCTTTCCTATAAAATAGAAGTTAATATCATCTGCTCAGTGTTTAAGGAATAATAGAAGAAGTGGCTTAGAGGGAGAATAGAGTATTATTTATGTGTATGTGGCATCCATAGAATGGGGGATCTGTTAGGATATGTGTACACAGGGCTCAGTGAAATGTGCTGAAATGGAGAGGAAGAATGTGTTTGGAAATATATCTTGGCATTCTTCTGAAGAGTAGGAAGATGAGGATGAAAACCTTACCAAAGGTTTGAGAATACAGGCAAGGTTCATTTGGCGATCTGGGGTTATTCTGATTTGAAAAAGCATGGTGTTCTTAAAATATGTGATTTAAATAAGTATCTTATCCTGAAAACATGGCACACTCTTTTTTTCAGAAATCATGTCAGTGACAGAAGTGACAGATAATCAGACATCTTGTTATACCTGATGAATACTGTCCAGGCATTTTATGGATAGCGCTGGAGCACAGATTAAGTCTCTGCATCAAAATCATGTACCAATTACTTTTCTTTCAATAAGATTGTTTGAAAAATGTTACACTGGAAAAGATAAAGGAAATCTTATGTTTACTACCAACAAGAAGAAAAGACCTTTGAGATCCTATAGAACTATATTGTCCATGTTATATCATTTAAAATAAGGTTTTATCTTGATCAAATAACATTATTATGATTGTTTTTATAATATTCTAAACCCAAAGACATTTCTAAAATTTCATTTACTGATCTGTGCTGTTTTGGAAAAAGATAATATTAGAACACTTTGAACATTTCTTGTGGCACAAATAAATGTACCATGTCTTTTCCAATTATTTTGTTTACTGTGATACTGGCTCATTTTATGAATTATGTCATATAGTAACATTTTGAAGTTGATAGTATTGAAAATAAGTGATTAAACCATGTAACCTAAATATCTCACTAAGGATACAGGTACTTTCTTTGATAGACATAAATAAAAGCTAATTGCAAGACTAGTTTTTAAAGATTGCAAGTCCCCTAGAGACATGACTAAATTTGCTGTCATTGAATTTTAACTGTAAGGTTAGTGTTTAATTTGAGTCTATAGATCAGAAGTGATGGTCTGTGTTGTTTGTAGGGCATTTTTCAATAATATCTATTCTTTAACCTTTAGAATTACTTACTAGGTTCTACTTCAAATGTCCTGTTATATTACACTGCATTTAACTTCTGGATATCAAACAAGTTTGTCTCTAATCTCTCAGGGTATGTTAAAGCACAATGTTTATAACATAGTTTAAGTAATTGATTTCTAGGTTGAAACAGAGCCAGGTCTAAGCTCACCTTTACTAAGCTACTTCATAGGAAGCTTATAATGATGGAGGAGAATAAACAATCATAGTAAATCATTTAATACCACACCTATCACTCTTTTTGATCCACAGTTATCTTCACTGAGGAAATTCAGTTACTCTGTAGAGTAAGAGCTGGGTTTTTTTGCTAGTGTAGCTTGGTAATGCATGTTCCAGAGAGATATATAGTGTAGTGAAAGAAGAAGATTTAGTGAGACAAGACATTTTTCCCCTCTGGACTTTTTGGTACATAAAAGTCTTGTCTGTCTGACATTTGCTGGTTTTGCTTTATGATTTTGTCCTATTCTCTTTTATTCCGATGCCATCTTTATCAAGCTACTGAAATACATTTTGCTAAATATTCCAGATGGAACACTGTCAGACATTTTTCCTGGATAGAAACCAGGAAAATTGCCAAGCATCTATTCTCTTTATAGTTCCACATTTTGAACATATTGTATAATTCTAGTGTTGCCCATAACTGTCTTATTATTACTAATTGTTTATGAGCTTTCCTCTGAAATTCCCACTCCCATAACTGAGTTATATTATATTCATGGTAGAACAGTAGATACTGAAAAAAATCTGAATGATGAATATTTCATCACACTTATATCAGAAGAGGTTACTTTATTTCAGCATAGAAAATATGTACAACATACACACTATCTGTGTATTTAATTTTAAAAAATCCACTCAAGCCCAAGTATTTTGCATTTAACATACAGTTCATTTAAAACACTATGTAGAGTTTCAACAATATTTAGAGAATAAAAAAATGTATAAATGCTGTTTAACAGTCTTATTTTAGAGATAAAAGATGGAGAGTAATTCTGCCATCTCAGTTTTGATTGGCTTTAAAAATATTAGAGATTTCTACTTTGAGTAACAGCAGACCAGATATTTGTACAGATTATCTCACTCAGGACATCTAGAACAAATTCAAGTATCAGTTTTGTAAACTATCACCCAGTCAAGATCTGGAATATGGAAATATAAAGGTGAGCCAAGAAAGAAAACGTATTTGGCTAACAGATGAACTATACTTTGGACAGCTTTTCAGAAAAAGAGGTATAAAAATTAGAGCACAAGGTTTAGAAAGATGAGGAGGAGAAAGGTTTGCCTAGTAAAGCATGCACATTTTAGTTTGAAAACATAAAATGCTGCAATTAGAAATAAAGATGAACTAGGAATAACTGTCGCTTGTCTACTTAGCAGGAAAATGTCGAGATATAACAATTATACTGTGGTATCTTGGTTTAGATCATGGAAGAAAAAATGATAATAGTAGAAGAACTGCATAAATTGTAATCTGTAATTTAGTTAATGATATTGTACTAATGTTAAATTCTCAATTGTATTATTGTGCCATAGCTATATATACATATATGCCATTATTTTGGGAACATATATGTAATTATTTTGTGTATGTAGAATTTCTCAAACATTGTCAAAATACAGTTTGTGTAACTATGTTCATATTAAACATAGTAACTCTACATTTAAAAGCAATAATATACCTAGAGGGATATTTCATGATTTAAAAAGTTTCAATTCTCCAGGAGATTACAACAATTCTCAACTTGAATGCACATACTAATATTGTCTGACAATATATTACAAAGAAAAAAACATCTATAAGGAAAATTAGAACAAATTATATTGACCAAATGCAGAAAGAAAGACATAATGACAAAAAGATCAGAGAGTAATGAAATGAAATTGTAATGCAAAGAATCAACAAAGAAGTTAGTTCTTTGAAATGTGTAACAGAATTTATAAGTGGTCAAGGAAATGCAGCAAGACAATAAGAGACAAAGCACAAATAATCAATGTCAGAAATTAAAAAGGGGATATCAATATAGAATAAAAATACAGTAAAAAAAGAGAGTATTACTAATATCTTCATATTAGTATATATGAAAATGTAGAGGAAAAGGAAAAGTTCCTAACAATAAAAATAACTTGCCAGAACTGACACAAGGTGAAGAGAAAAGTGAGTTTTTTTTAAGCATTAAATTTAAGCCATAAGAAAATCTGTAATTAAAACAATATACAAATGATTTCACAGAATGTTATTAGTGAAGATATAACAGTATTCTTACAAAATATTCTTCACAAAATAGGAAAAGAATTCATGACTTATCTTACAAGATTTTCATAAGCTTAAGAAAGGGGAATTATAATCTCAATCACAGATGTAGAATCAAAGATTATAAGTAGCATATCAGTAAAATAACTCCAGCACTGTAAAGGAATAAAATTTCCTTTTGCAACGATAAAAAGTTGGTGGCAGAAAATTTATCAGAAAAATCCTAAGTCTCCAAAAGAATAGAAATCCCAGATCAAAATATTGTAATTCAAGATAAAATATTAAAAGCTTTTCTTTGAATTAGAGAATAAGGAAAAGATTCCTTTTTCCTTGGCTTCTATTTCACAGGTCTTAGTTGCTATATTACAATAGGGTAGCTTTATCTTTTAAAGATTGCTGGAACAGTATCTAACATTCAACATGGTCTTGTACAATTTTAAATTTCACTCAACATCTTTGTCCCCTCCCTTTAAACTAATGGAACCACAACCAGTAGACTGTGGTAAAAGTGATGTATTAGATATCTCAGCAATAGATAATTAAAATGTCATGTATTTTGCCATTGTTTTTGTATGATCACTCTTGGCTCCCAGCCCACATGCTCAGAGTAAGTTCAAGTAACCCACTGAGAATACCGTATGATGAAGAATTGGGGTCTCCAACTGCAGCCCCACCAGAGCTTGCAGCTGAAAGCCAGCAACAAGTTCTCAAGCATCTAAATGAGATGATTTGAAAGTGGATTCTTAGGTCTGGCATCCAACTACCCCAGCTTGATGTGCATGGACGAAAGAAAAACCACATCCACTGACCTCTGCTTAAATTGATTTCCAGGCCAAAACGTATCATTGTTTTAATCTGTTAACTTTTGTGTAGAAATAAGTGATTATTATGAAAAAATGAAGAGTCATAAGTATTGGAAAAAAAGAAAACAGTTGTCATTAATCATGGATTAACTAAATATGTGCATAGCAAATCCAAAATAATCTCTAGAGTTATTATAAATGGTAATATAGTGTATGTAGTAAGATTACTGGATAAATGGTTAATATAAAAAAGCTTTATTCTCTCCACAAATTAGCTGCAAGGTATTAAAAAATGAAGGAGTACCACTTAAATTATCATAACATGTAAATTAATTACATGTAAATAAGTAGAGTCATGTGCTGCATACATTACAGTCAGCAATTAATGAATATAAGAAGGTGGTCCCATAAGATAATAATGGAGCTAAAAAATTCCTATTGCCTAGTGGCATCATAGCCATGGTAATGTTCTAACACAATACCTTACTCACATGTTTGTGGCAATGCTAATGTAAACAAACCTATCACACTGCCAGTCATAGAAATGTATAGCATACACAATTTTGTACAGTATATAATACTTGGTAATGATAATAAATATGTTCCTGGTATGTGCATTTACTGTACTATTCATTAGCACTTTAGAGTGTACTCCTTCTAAGTTTAAAAGCAAAGATAATTGTGAAACAGCCTTATGTAAGTCCTGTAGGAAGTATTCCAAGAAGGCATTGTTATCTTAAGACACGACAGCTCCATGTGTGTTAATGCCCTTGAAGACATTTCAATGGGACAAGGCATGGAGATGAAAGACAGTAATACTGATGATCCTTGCCCTTGTAGGCTTAGACTAATGGGTGCTTTTGTATCTTAATTTCTAACAAAAATTAAAAAGTTTTTAAATTTTAAAAATAGAAAAAAGTTTGTAGTACAAGGATACAAAGATGAAAAATATTTTGGTACAGCTGTGCAATGTTTTTGTGTTGTAAGCTAAGTGTTATTACGTGAGTCAAAATTTAAAAACATAATGTTTATAAAGTAAAACTTATAGTAAACTAAGGTTAATTTATTATTAAAGAAAAATATTTTAATAAATTATTTATAGTAGTGTATTTGTAGTAGTAAAATATATGTAGTATATACTAACTACAGTGTTTACAAACCTACTGCACTGTACAGTAATATCCTAAGCCTTCACAGTCACTCACCACTCACTCTCTGACTCAGCCAGAGCAACTTCCAGTACCGCGAGCTCTATATTTATAGTATGTGCCTTATACAAGTGTACCATTTTTAATCTTTTATACCTTTTGTTCCTATATCTTTCCTATGTTTAGATATTTCTCGAGATACAAACACATATTATTGTTTTACAATTATCTACAGTGTTCATCACAGTAATATGCTGTTCAGATTTGTAGCCTAAGAGCAATGGGCTACAACATATAGCCTAGGTGTATAGGCTAGGCGATTTAGGTTTGTGTAAGTACACTCAATGATGTTCACACAATTATGAAATCACCTGACACACTTCTCAAAATGTATCCCCATTTGATGCATGACTGTATATATAGAATACTATGTCTAAACTCTTTTTGAAAAGGAATATTATTTCTACTCAGAAAATCATATAGTATTTTGAGAAACATTAAAGAATACATTTTCAAATGGAGAAATATACAAAAATTATAGATGGTTGGGCTCAAGGTTTTTTTAATATTATACTTGAAGTTCTGGGGTACATGTGCAGATAGTGCAGGATTGTTACACAGATATACATATGTCATGGTGGTTTGCTGCATCCATCCCCCTGTCACTTACATTAGGTATTTGTTCTGTTATCCATCCCCAATCCCCCCACCCCCTGCTGTCCCTACCCTAGCTCCCCGACCCCCGAACAGGCCCCAGTGTGTGATTCACCCCTCCCTGTGTCCATGTGTTCTCATTGTTCAACACCCACTTATGAGTGAGAACATGCAGTGTTTGGTTTTCTGTTCTTGTGTCAGTTTGCTGAGAATGATGGTTTCCAGGTTCATCCATGTCCCTGCAAAGGAAATTAACTCTTTTCTTTTTATGGCTCCATAGTATTCCGTGGTGTATGTGAGCCACATTTTCTTTATCCACTCTATCATTGATGTGCATTTGGATTGATTCCAAGTCTTTGTTATTGTAAAGAACATACATGTGCATGTCTTTATAATAGAATGATTTATAATCCTTTGGGTATATACCCAGTAATAGGATTGCTGGGTTAAATGATATTTCTGTTTCTAGATCCTTGAGGAATTGTCACTCTGTCTTCCACAATGGTCAAACTAATTTACACTCCCACCAACAGTGTAAAAGTGTTCCTATTTCTCCACATCCTCTCCAGCATCTGTTGTCTTCCGATTTTTTTAATGATCGCCATTCTACCTGGCATGAGATGATATCTCAATGTGTTTTTGATTTGCATTTCTCTAATGACCAGTGATGATGAGCATTGTTTGTTGGCTGCATAAATGTCTTCTTTTGAAAAGTGTCTGTTCATATCCTTTGCCCACTGTTTGATGGGTTTTTTTTTCTTGTAAGTTTGTTTTAGTTCTTTGTATATTCTGGATATTAGCCCTTTGTCTGATGGGTAGCTTGCAAAAATTTTTCCCATTCTGTTGATATCTGATTCACTCGAATGTTTTTAAAATATTAGTTTCCTGCATACTGGTTTAGAATTTTATAAAACACAACCATAACCCAATAAGCTGTGTGTTTGTTTAGGTAAGTTTACCAGCTTACTGGTAGAATTGGTTTAGAATTTTATAAAACACAACCATAATCCAAGCTGTGTGTTTGTTTAGGTAAGTTTACGAGCTTATTGGTAGAATTGGTTTAGAATTTTATAAAACACAACCATAACCCAAGCTGTGTGTTTGTTTAGGTAAGTTTACCAGCTTATTGCTAACTTTAAGTGGAAATTCAATGGACTAATACTTTTTTACTTGAAGAAGTAAAGACAGGAGCAATCATTGTGTATGCTCATTTGTTTCTCCCTTTCTAGGGCAGTTGGCCACTTTATTCCTGTCCACCACTGCAGTGAACAACACAACTCTTCTTTTGCCCAGACATCTCAGAGTAAAATCCTACAATGCCTTACCTCATGTCATGTTATGCTTGTCATATTTTACACTAAGACTAATTTTTTTCCTGAGGCTTGTGAAACTGTGGGGTCTGGTTTGTGCCAATGCAAATGCAATCTACAGCAGGAAACAATTGTCTCCCTATGGAGCAATACTCTGACCAACAGTTAATAAATACTGGCAGATAATTTATTCTCCTCTTGTCCTGCACATACCAATCTAAGATATAGTAATTTATAGGCGTCTTTGAAGATGTGGCCTGTCTGATCAGGCAATCAGTTGTCCTTGATATCAAATGGTGGCCACATGAATAATAACCCCCAACCTTCTGCTCTCAGTCTGCATCTTTCTTTTTTCTTGTCTTTGATATTATACTCCTTAATAATAAAGTATAGCACATAAATTTTTGGAAGATTAGAACAGAGAAACAGAAGACAAATCGAGACATACATAGGCACTTGATTTTAAACAAGCATGGCCTGAGATAATTAGTAAAAATACTGTCTTTTCAATAAATGGTGCTGTGATGATTGGCTATCTAGTTGGAAAAAATAAAATTTAACCTGTAGATAACTCCTGATACATTTTACAATTAAATACTGGGCAAGATAATGAAATATCTAGAAAATCATATGGAGAATATCTTTACGACCTTAATGTAATTATTTCTTAAAACAATGGAATAATTATAAACAAAGAAAAATGCTGGGCTACTTTGTAAGAGTCTAACAGAAGTCACCTTGAGCAAGTACATATGTATCTATAAAAGTAGCACATATCCAAAATATAAAGGGGATTCCTTCCCATCTGTATAAAAAAAGGCAAATATTCCAATAAGAAAATAAACAAAAGGTTTTCAGGGGCATTTTCCACTTGGCTAATAAACATATGAACATATGAAAAGATATGAAAAGTTATTCAAACTTATGTTTTAATACACTCACCTGTAAATAACTATAATTTCTTAGGAATTAGAATATTAGAAGCAATAGATAAAAAATGTGAACAAATTTCAAGAAACCCATTTAGTAGTCTAACATTCAATAGAATAGTTATGGAAGAGAGAACAGTAAAAATATGGGGTAATAAATTATCAAAATTATGAAGTTTACAAAATTTAAATACTATGAGTCTCCAGAATGAGAAAATTCATGGTTTACGAAGAACAGTTTTAAAAAAACCCTAAAATTAAAAATGACATAAAAACTACATAAAATAAATGCAACTAAAGGAAAATGGCCTAAAAGCTTCCAGAGATGTTTAAAAACAATAAAAATCAATGAATAAAAAATCATGTAGTTAGGAAAAATGACGAGCATCGCACAGATTTCCCAATAGCTAAACTAATTAATATGAAAATTACTTATAATATTGAGATGATATTAATTCCAAGCAGCATTGTATATTTGTTAAAACTATCAATCAATATTTAGGACAGAAAACTACATCTTCAGAGTTAAACGATAATGCACTGTATGTGCTCTTTCTAAGAAAGTTTCTCCATAATATTATTTAAGTAAACAAGAGTAAACTAAGCAGAAAGAAAATACACAGTCCAGGGAATACTAATACAACACAGGGGGAAAGGAATTCAGTGTTTTTCTTTAAAGGGGCTACAAGCATTTGTGGAAGGTGGGGGCAATTCATAATTCTTCATAAAGTAAGAGTGTTTTACAAATTGCCTTCTCCATTTCCATCTAGAAAATACCAGTAGCAGCATCCTCTTTCTATCATTGCTAGAATCATGCAAGGTTTCTCACAGTCCAGGTACAATGATGCCAGGAAAACAATACAAAAACAAACCGACAAACAAAACATTAATTCCTGGCAAAAATGAGGCGCACAAAAGTGGTGATTTACTAATAATGCATATTTTGATTCAACACTGATTAGTATTCGCATAGACATAATAATAATTAACATTGATAAATAAGTGTGGAAATCATTTGGCAGGACAGAAATGGGAAGATGGAAATGAATACAAAGCTAATTTCACATCAAACATGGCAGGAAGTCAAGAGACAGTATATTAAACTGGCAAATGTTTTAAAACATAGAGGTGAATACCAGGTGAAAGACTTAGAAAAATTGAGGAAATCTCCCTTTGAACATTATTTACACAAAATTTGACACAATCCAAATAAGGCAGAGTGGCCTCCTTCCTTCATAGTCAGAGTCATACTTTCACAAAGAAAATTGTACTTGTCTGTTCTCATTAAACATAGATTAATCTAATCCGTAGGACAAATTAAGAATAGAATGTGTTTGTTGGTCAGCTATTCTACATACAAATGACAAAAAAATTACTATATTTCTTAGCAAATAATCATGTGCCAGTGCTTTAATAGAGATTGTTAAAATTATTTTACCATGCTAAACTTTGTTTAGGTTAAGCCTTTGCCTAGATTACAAGTAATAAGGCCATTTCTTCCATGAGGTCAACTTCAGGTTTATTAGTCAAATGGCACAAGGGCAGATGTGATTCCGGAAAATCAAATAGTCAATGATGTCAGATAGTCAACAGGAAAGATTAGAGAAAGGAGCAGGAGGACTGGTTTTGTGAATACCAGAGAGAGGGCTATTCTCATGGTTTTCAAGGTATAGCCCACACTGGTCTTTCACTGATAACTCCCACTCACCATTTTCCACTTTTATTTTACTCAGGAGAATTTATCAGCCTCTGAGAAATGCATGAATTTTACTTATTAATTTGTATTATCTACCTCCATGATGGTGGTGAGAACTGACAGTTTTGTTGACTCTAGAATTCTCAGTATCTAGAACAGCTTTAGGCTCATAGTAGATGTTCAACAAATATATGTTGAATAAATAAATGAAGAGAAAGCAAAATAAGTAACAGATGATAAGACTAAATATTTAAATATTTGAGAAATGTGAGATATTTTAGAAAGTAGAAATAAAACAAAAAAATGTAATCAGAGATAGGGTTTAGGAAAGAGAGATAATTTAAATGCAGTTTTTCATTTTCAAACCTGTATTAGGAAGGAATATCATATATTTTAAGAAATTATGCAAGAGTATGTTTTGAGTGGATAAGGAGTTAGGAAGATTACATCTAGAAGTGATTCCGGTGGCGATACCAAAGAATCTGAAATTGGGGTTAGAAAGAAAGATTCACACAGAAAACAAAAACTCATGGGGTTCCTTTACTGCTATGCAGGAATACAGTTCATAGAGGTATATGAATTCATAAATGAATACTAATTGTATAGAAAATTAAAGAGGAACTGAAAAAATGGAGGTCAATTTAGGAAATAGAAGGACTAATGAAATATTATTTTATCAAATATGTCATTAAAAATCAGAGCCACATTAGACTGACATGGAGAAATTTATGTCGCCTTTCTTTCCTGAGTATCATAAAATGTATGAAGAACGAAGATATCCCAAAGAACCACTAAATTGTTTTTTAGTTTTTTATTTTATTCCAATGGTAAGTTTAAATTATAACTCTCACTGATAGATACAGTATCATAGATGTTAAAAGTATAAAACTATATTTTTCCAAAACTATGATTTATATCCAGACATTCAACCAATATATATAAAAACAAAATAAAAAAGGTGAGGGATATTTAAATATTGCCTATTTAGGACATGTTTAAAATATTGACCTCAACACAAATTCTCTCTGTAACAGATGTTCAAATAATAGCAAATTGTAGATTATTTGCATCAATTTTTTTCTTTGTATATACAATGTAAAGTGTTTTTATCTATGTAACTTTAAAAATATGACTCAAGAAAGGTACAGATATTCACAGCAGCATTTTGACCCTACTGTAGTGTAGATCAATTGAGAGAGTATAAAATAAAAATGAAAGAACCATGATATGTTGCTAACCATAAAGCTCCTGGATATGTGGAAACAAAGCTTTGTTACCACTAATAGCCCGGAGAGAATTAAATTGAAATCCCATAATAAATCTCTGCAAAACATAATTTCATTGCTGACCCTACAACCCCCAAATTCTCAACATTTTGATTGTGATAGATAACCTCTATGATTGTCGGCTTTGAATTCCATTCCTTAGAAAATGTCAAATTACTATTTTGTGATATTTTGAAAAGACTCTTCTGTCTTGATGCAGTTGCCATTTATTGTTTTTATGATTTTATTTTGTCAATTTTGTTAGGCTAAGGGGCAACATGGTGCAGTGGAAAAGCATAAATTTTGATGTTAGATAAACCTGAATTTAAATTCTTGATCTTCAAGTATATTACTTTATTATTACTAATATTATTTATTTTTGACCAGGACAACAATTGAATTAATCATTCTCACTTCATGGAAGAAAATAACCAGCAGATCGTGTAAAACTCCCCTTTTATTTAACTTTCATTTATGTCCTTTCAATTTGTTCATATTCTCCACTCTCACTCCATTCTACCTCTTACAGACAACTACTCTAGGTGGCTTGAAATGGACTCTTGAGTTTTCATGTAGTTTCTAAAAGTCTGTATTTTTAATATGTTTTTATTATAAATTTTTTACAAATTGATAAAGATTTATAGATATGGCACTGTCCTATAGATTTCATTTTGTCTCCTAATATTTTCATTCACCACTATTATTATTATTTTATTTATTTATTTTTTGAGACATAGTCTCAATCTGTTGCCAGGCTGGAGTGCAGTGGGGCAATCTCTGCTAACTGCAACCTCCGCCTACCAGGCTCAAGCGATTCTCCTGCCTCAAGCTCCCAACTAGCTGGGACTACAGGTGCATGCCACCACACCCAGCTAATTTTCCTATTTTTAGTAGAGACGGGGTTTCCCTGTGTTGGTCAGGATGGTCTCCATCTGCTGACCTCTTGATCCACCCACCTTGTCCTTCCAAAGTGCTGGAATTACAAGCCTGAGTCACGGCACCCAGCCATGATTTACCACTATTTTTAGAACTTATACAGATCACTGTGAACACTCCCTTTGCTGTTTTCAATGCTTTTCTATGGTGTACATCTACCTCATTATATTTATTTGTTAGAAGTCTACATTGCCCCTAAGAAGATGATACTATATTATTCAATACTGATGTAATGAACATCCTCACAGGCATTTCATGGTCCATATGAGAATTCCTATGTTAGATTTTCCTTGGAGTATAAATTCAAATGTCGTTGGGTACATGATATAAGCAAATTTAATTTTGTATACTGTCAAACTGGCCTCAAGAATGGATATATAAACCAATTTTCCACTATATTACATGAGGAGTCTGATTTTCTCACATTTCCACAAATAGTTGGCACTACTATAGCAAATATTGAAACGTGTTACAAAATTTGATATTATAATTATGTCACTATATACTATTTGTAGTCAAATAGGCAGTATTTGACTACTATAAACATATGGTCAGAATCATCCAAAATCTATCATTTTCTCCAAATCTCATAAGCTATAGCTTTTGAAGATAAATACTGTAAATCTTTACCACAGCAAACAATTTAATACACTTTCTATTAAACAATTATTTCCAACCTCCCAATATGGAATAGTGTATCCTTAGGTTACTCGAGTCTATAATTAAACATTAATCTCCTATTCTGTATTATTTAGGAATCCTTCTTTTGTAACTATAAGATTGCTAGACTCATACTGGCTTTAAAAATATGCAAAATAATTCCTTCACTTAACTGAAAAGTTCATAGGTTGAAGTTAAATAAACTTCACCTAATGATTGCTACTGTCCTCAAATGCTCACTTACTTCATGTCTTTTCTACCTTCAATGGAGTGTATTTTTTCTAATTGATATTTGTCAATTTCATAAAATGGCTCCCAGGTATTTCAGAATCTATACCACCTATTATTTAAATAATTTAGAGACAAATGAAGATATCATTTTGCCCCTCTATCATTCTACCCCCAGAACTATCCTCATAAAGACATATTTCTTAATATAAACAGGTTTTTGTTAGAATAAAGCTTATCAAAATACTTTCATAATTTCAAAAACTGAATAAAACATTTACCATTTTGTAGCATGTTTTTGTTTTTATGCAATAGTATTTTATGATCTTTTCTCCATGCCAATGCATACAGATTTAAGTCATTAATTTTAAAAGATGTATAATTTTATTTTAGCTTCAAGGGCTGGAATTACTTATTTTAGCAGGAGCAATATGATAAAGTAAATTAGATGTTTAAAAAACAGTTGGAAGTCTTGAGGGGAGGTACATAATGAGAACCTCTTCCAGCTTCCAAAAAAACAGTAAGTCTCCAAATCACAGGATGCGCCTATCAATTATCACAGCTGAAGATTATTTATAAGAGCTCACCTGGAAGCTCCTTCATGCTGTACATCTGCCTAGGTGTCAGTATCTTTTCCAGCAGACAATATGATTTCTCCTTCTCTTTTGCCTTTACAAGTGCTGCTTATTGTGGAATCTAAATGGGAGCCCTGTTTGTAAATGTGTAAGGTAAATGAAATTCATTCCTGCATTTATAATCAAAAGTTGACATGGTTAGGAATGGAGAGGAGTATCACTAGACAGTAATGAGGGCAATAATGCCTCAGGCAATAGCACGATAATTTGTCCACCCATTCCTTTACTGATAGATGTTCAAATTATGTTTTTTTCTTAATAATAATACTCAAAATAAGCATTAATTTTCATGTTATTAATTTAATTGGCTTAAGTCATATTACTTTTCTGATCTAATATGTATTTCATACCATAGTGTAATTGAAAATGGTGACAATAAGTAGACCTCACTGTAAATTTTGTTTCTCTATTTTTAACCACCTTCTTCTGTAGACTAAAACAAGTTAGCATTAAAACTATGCACTAAAATGCCATGTTTTTTTTTACACAAAAGCTATACTTTTCCCTCAAATAAATACATTTTTAAATGTATATATAAATAATCCAAAGAGAAGTATATATTTATTTAATTTCTTTATTAGGTAATACTGGACTAACTAATATCTTAATACATTAAATTTACTTTGGCTGGTCACTTTTTGCACCATTAATTTTTTGTAACTATTTCAGAATACGTCATTACTTTGGTCACTGCAAGTTATCACATTTGTTCTCTAATAAGTTTTTTAGAAAGTTATACCATAAAATAAAAATTAGGACCGGGCACAGTGACTCACGCCTGTAATCCCAGCACTTTGGAAGACAAAGGAGGGTGGATCAGGAGGTCAGGAGATTGAGACCATCCTGGCCAACAGGGTGAACCCCCGTCTCTACTAAAAATAAAAATAAAAATAAATTAACTGGCTGTGGTGGTGCGTGCCTGTAATCCCAGCTACTCAGGAGGCTGAGGCAGGAGAATCACTTGAACCAGGGAGTCAGAGGTTGCAGTGAGCCAAGATCATGCCACTGCACTCCAGCCTGGGAACAGAGTGAGACTCCATAAAAAAAAAAAAAAAAAGTATCTGATCAGGCTGTTGAGTACCCAAGTTGCTGTTACTTATTTATTTTAAGAGACTGGGCCTTTCTCTGTCACCCAGGTTGGAGTGCAGTGGCATGATCTCGACTCACTGCAGCCTCAATCTCCTGGGTTCCAGGGTTCCTCCCGCCTCAGCCCCCTGAGTAGCTGGGACCCACAGGCTCACACCACCAAAATGCCTAGTTAATTTGTGTATTTTTTTTTTTTTTTTTTGTAGAGATGGAGTTTCATCATGTTGTCCAAGCTGGTCTCGAACTCCTGAGCTCAGGCAATCTGCTCAGGCATGGGCCACCATACCAGTCCATTGCTGTTATTTATATAAGTGAGATTCACCATAATGTAATTTGACTTTTCATAAAAAATTAAAAGCAAAATGCATAATCTTTTCGGATAAGTAACTTGTTTCTAAACTACTACTGAAAAGTTCCCTGAGTAAAATAGAAACTTTATACTTATTTTTTTGCTATTCTATTCTTATTTTCAGATATGAGTGTTTTGATGTGTCTCTCAACTTTAAAATTAGCTAGTGAAAGAAATGAAAGTACACCTCCAGGGATATTTGCTTTTATTATGTAAAACAGTGGAAAATGTTTATTCCCTAATGTGAAAACAACAATGACAACTTTGGCAATAAACATGAAATAGTTTTTAAAATTTTATAAATAATGCAATTTGTACATTTTATGTTTGTAGGTTACTCAAATCACCAGATACTAGGCTTTAGCAATACTGTATTGTTGAAAGGATATGGGATACAGACTCAGGAGACTTGATGTTGCATTTTGATTCTTCCATTTATAAGTTATGAATTTACCATTTAACTTTTCTAATCTTTATTTTGTCATCTATGGAATTTGAATAACAGTTATCTATTCAATAATGAGAATAAAATAGTATCTTGTTCATGAAAAATTGGGGATGGACTATAATGAGCTATGTGAAGTTATTTGTTATGTCCTAAACATGTTTTATAAAATCTATATTACAATTCTTGATAATACTCTAAACTTGAAACAATTTTTAGGACAAAATGCTATAAGGGAAGATATAATTTTTAAATACATTAAAATAAAATGGTGGGAGTAATATCATAAAAAATGATGGACCAGGAAGTTTCAGGGTTCAGTTCATCAACAATAACAATAATTAAACTAAAAAATATGAGAAGAGTCAAAGGTAGTACTGGATAGAGGAACAGGCTGCTGAACTTTGGTAAGAGACCAACTTGTGTGACCCGCTCCCTTCCCCATTCCTTGTCCCTGTAGTAGTTGTGGGGATAGGAGCCCATGTTCCTAGAGCATCTGGTTGGTACCATGGTAGACGGTAAGAACTTGTTCTCCAGGGGTTTAGGTTTATGTGGTTTGGGTGGCCTGTGATCTCTGAGGAGCTATGACAGATGCTTACCTTGATTTGGCTCCCTAGGGATGCAATAGCTGTCCCAGTAGCATCTCCTAGAAGCACACTTTTCTTTTTGTTTGTTTGCATCTAGAAACTCAAGAAAATCTGTGTCAGGTCATAGACTGAACAAACAGATGACACAGAGAAACTTCAGTGACCACACCACAGAGACCATAGACTTTGCAAAAATCGTTTAGGAAAAGTCAGTATACAAATGGGTAAATTCATAACTCAATAGGTGACAGAATTTCTGAGGAGAATCTGATTTCCAGAGTTACATTTTAATGCTCAAAAGTTTCCTTATCAACAAAATGTTACTATACATACAGAGAAATGAGAAAATATGGATCATTTGCAGGAAAAAACAGTTTGAATAAAACTGCTTTAGGAATTCCAGACATTGAAATTCCATGCAAAATACTTTTTGAAAAATTATCTCAAATATGCTCAATGAGCTAAAGAAGCCCATGGAAAAACAATGAAAAGAAATTAGGTGAAAAATGAATATACAAATAGTGAATCTACATAAAAAGAGAATTAGCCAATGGAACCAGATAGAAATTTGGGGGCTGTAAAATACAATAGCTTAGATTTAAAACAAAATTGATGCAGGGGTTCAACAGAAGATTTGGGCAGACACATTAAAGAATCACCAAAATTTGAAGATAAGGCAATTAAAATTATCTAGTCTGGAGAGCAGAAAGAAAAAAAGTCAGAAAATTGAGTAGAACCGGAGGAACCTGAAGGACATACACAAACATACCAACAGGGGAATTCCAGAAGGAAAATAAAGAAGCAGAAAAAATTTACACTGTTGGTGGGAGTGTAAATTAATTCAACCATTGTGGAAGACATTGTGGTGATTCCTCAAGGACCTAGAAATAAAAATACCATTTGACCCAGCAATCCCATTACTGGGTATATACCCAAAAGATTATAAATCATTTTATTATAAAGACACATGCACACGTATGTTTATTGCAGCACTGTTCACAATAGCAAAGACTCGGAACCAACCCAAATGCCCATCAACGATAGACTAGAAAAAGAAAATGTGGCACATATACACCATGGAATACTATGCAGCCATAAAAAAGGATGAGTTCATGTCCTTTGCAAGGACATGAATGAAACTGGATACCATCATTCTCAGCAAATTGACACCAGAAAAGAGAACCAAACACTGCATGTTTTCACTCATAAGTATATATTGAACAATGAGAACACATGGACACAGGAAGGGGAACATCACACACTGGGGCCTGGTGGGACGGGGCTAGGGGAGGAATAGCATTTGGAGAAATACCTAATGTAGGTGGTGGGGAGATAAATGCAGCAAACCACCACCATGGCACATGTGTACCTATGTAAAAAACCTACATGATCTGCACATGTACCCCAGAACTTAAACTTTAAAACAATAAAATATAATGGCCAAAACTTCTTAGATTTGATGAAATTCATGAACCTACATATGAAAGATGTTCAATAAACTTCAAGACAATAATCAAGAAATTCTATATTGAGACATTACTGTTCAATTGTTGAAAGCAAAAAGCAAAAAGAAAATCTCGAAAGAAGCAAAACCAGAAATCACATGTCACATGCAAGGAATCCTAATTAAGATGAATAGCTGTTTTCTCACCAGAAAGCACAGAGGTCAGAAGAGTGGTAAGAGATACTTAAAATGCCAAGATAATTTTTAAAATTCAGTGAACTATGAATTCTACATCTAGCAAAACCATCACTCAAGTATAAAGGAAAATTAAGATATTTTC
The DNA here is from genome assembly GCA_004027715.1 of Plecturocebus donacophilus. NCBI lineage: Eukaryota > Metazoa > Chordata > Mammalia > Primates > Pitheciidae > Plecturocebus > Plecturocebus donacophilus. The sequence goes on from PVKP010016908.1 coordinate 39,669, forward strand.
CAATAAACAAAAGATAAGAAAGTTTGTAACTAGTACATTTGTTGTACAAGAAATGCTAAAGGAAGTCCCTTAGGATGAAATAAAAAGATGTTACACAGTAACTCAAAGTCATATGAAGAAATGAAGAAAGATAACCACGTAGGTAAGATACCCACATTATGTGGTTATGTAGAACGGTAACCACTGAGAAAGATAACCACTTAGGTAAATATAAAGTCCTATATCATTGTACTTTTGTTTATAACTTCTCCTTATATATGACTTAAAAGGCAAATATACAAAATGATAATTACAAATCTATAAAAACTGCTGTAATATTAATATTTACAGACATGTTTTTCGACATGTAAAAGGGGAATGTGGAGACATATAAAAACAGTGCGGCATACTATTGAAAATAAGTTGGTATTATTCAGACCAGGTTGTTATCAGCTTAATAGGCAAGCATATTGAAAGAGTTGAAAACAAGAAAAGCAATAGCAAAAACCACCTCTCACCTTACAATAAATGAAAAAGACAATGTAAGTACAAATGCTCAACAAAATGCTAATAAACATAATTTAGCCATGTATTAAAAGGAATACAAACCATGACCAAGTATAGAATTTATACCAGGAAGGCAAAGACTGTTCAACATACATATATCAATCTATCTTTACATTAATATAAGGAAAGTAGAAATACATAGTCATCTAAATTGATACAGAAAAAAATTATTTGAAAAATTCCAAAACTTTCATAAAACATTCATAAAAATATAATTAGAAATATATATTTGCAACATAATAGAGACCATATTTTTAAAAACCTACGACATCATACAATGGTAAGTGACCAAATGCCAATTTTTAAGATAAGAAAAAATACAAGGATATCTGCTTTCTCCTCTTCTATTCAGTAGTATTGAATATACTCACCAGGGCAATTAGAAAAGAAAAATGAATAAAAGGTATCTCAAATGGAAAGAAGGAAGTAGTTATCTTTATTCATAGATAACATGATGTTATATGTAGAATATACTCAAAAATCCATAAAATACTGTTAAACTTAAGAAATTATGGTGAGGATGGGGAGAACTTAGAGCCATCATACTTTCCTGGTAGAAATACAAACTATGAAGCCACTGTGGAAAACAACTAGACAGTATCTAAATAAGTTAAACATAATGTTAAAATATGGCCCAACAATTTCACTTGAAAGTATACAAAAACATAATGAAATTAGAGGCTTAAACGGATATTTGCATGCAAATGATCATAGCAGCATTATTTACAATAGCCATAAGGTGTAAAAAAGTCAGGTGTCCATCAAGAGATGAATGAATAAACAAAATGTGATAAATATATATAATCATTATTCAGCTGTAAGAATAAATGAAATTTGGATGTATTCTGCAATATGTGTAAACCTTGAAAATATTATGCTAAGTGAAATAAGCCAAACAAAAAGGGAAAGCTTTGTATGATCCCATTTATGTTAAATATCTAGAACAGGAAAACTCAAAAATACAAAAAGTAGATTAGAAGGTACCACGGCTAGGATTGAGGGAAAGGAAAGTTGCTGCCTAATAGATGCAGAGTTTCTATTTGGGGTAATGAAATATTTTGAAAGTAGGTAGTGGTGATGGTTGTACAACATAGCACATGTAACTAATGCCACTATATGTTAAGTTTTAATACATTAGTTTTCTCAAGTTATTTAAAAATTAAAATGGTAGTTGTTTTCTGTTTTTTATATTCCAGTAGTTTCAAAATTATTATTGCAGTTAATAACCAGTTCATAAACCTTCTTTAAAGCAACTCTATTTACATTTTTTTCATAATCTTCATTCCTAAAATCTCGATTCAGTTTTAACTCACCAGTGAGCCGCTGAATATGAAAGGCTGTTTCAGAAACACTTCTTTAAGATATAACTTTACTGCCCTTGAAATAAGAAATATGTTGCATTGAGTTCTATAATAACCAAGATAACTTTTCAATTTCAAGAGCAATACTATCTCAAAGGTCACAGTTTCTATTCAGTTTCATACCCTCCCTCATATTGTTGATTTGAACAGGGAGTTTCCATTGATTTCAAAAGGGCCATGAACGGAGACAGACTGAAAACAGCCTAGAGCCCCAAATGAAAGCATACTGGAGACTTAGGATGATCAGGAATCTGCTCTGGTGGATATACTCAATTGAAATATGGTTTTGGTAATATATAAAATCAAATTTATATTTCTCAAATAAAAACTGTATCAATGATTTCCTACAAAATCAAAATAAAAAAATTTCTTAAAAGACAGACTAAAGTTAGCAGTTATTAGACTATTCTACTATATCTAAGTTTCTTACTTAAAATTAGGATCAGTATATATAATTAGATTTTACATTATACCTTTATTTCATTCACTAGAATACCAAATGCAGTCTGTGATATCCAAATGTAAATAGACCACATGAACAATACCTACAATAATCCCATTATCCTATGTTGAACTTCATTAAATAAAAATCTATTATTATATCACTTTACATTCTTTATATTTACCTTAAAATTTAAGTAGTAGTTACCATGAGTTCAAGTTCATGCTTGTTTCTTGGTATTTTTTGTGGGTCATTGATTAAGGAGATCAAGGTGGAAAATTATGTACAGTTCATCCTATATTTACAATAGAGGACTTAGTTATGTAAATACATTACTATAATACAATGAGAAGTATTATACTTAAATAGGTGTTGTAAAAGCATAAAAGAAGCAGTTTTAATTCCGCACTGGGGAGAATGTGAAGTCCTAACTGGGGTCAAAATTGAACTTGATTTTTCAGGACAACAAAGATTTCCCTTCCTTTATCTTCTTTGATGAAGTGTGTGTTAAAATCTGACACTTAAAGAAATTGTTTTTTCTGTTTTCTTATAGTGTTTGGAAAGTTCCTTATATAATCTATATGCAAGTCATTGTAACAAATATAAATTGAAAGTATGTCTCCTGATTTGAACTTTATTTTTGTTCTCAAGAATATCTTCCAAAAAGTAGACTTTTTAAATTTTTTTGTAAAATCCAACTTTTCATTTTGCTATTTAATGGATTGTGTATTTGGCGTTTTTACCTAACTCACAATCACAAAAACATTCTCTATGTTTTATTCTAAAACTTCTACATTTTAGGTATCAGATTTAGGAATGATCATTTTGACTTAATTTTTTATATAACATCAGGAATAGACAAAGTTATTTTGGGCATCTGGATATACAATTGTTCTAACAATTGATTTTTTTTACTATATTTTTACATATTAGTTGAAAATAAATTTACCAGACATATGTGGCTCCATTTCTGAACTATTTCCTCTGTTCCATTGATTTAACTGTCTATATGCCAATGCCATATCATTTTGAGAAATGTAACTTTCGAATAAATCTTAAAATTAGGTACTGTTGGCCCTCCATCTTCTTTTTTTATTTTATATATTTTATACTCTTTGCATTTTCATATGAGTTTGAGTGCATTTTGACAATTTCTTCTAAAATTCTGCTTGTAATTTTATTAGAAATGTATTTAATCTACAGTTGGATTTGAGGAGAATTAACATCTTACAAATATTGAGTTTCAAACCTATGAAAGACATAAAGGAGGGAAGCCACATCAATGACTAAAAATACTGTAATTGGAGAAAATGCAGGGAGAGTGGGTCCAGATTAGATATGCAGGTCTATTTATTGCTTGCAAAATGAAGAATTCCTGATTGTTTTGATTTTCACACAGAAGTTTGAGACAATGTTGTCAGTTCTTGCAGGTGACAAGTTACAGAATATAGAACTGAAAATTTGCAGTGTGAGGAGAAAGTAGGAACTAGTTGCTTTGGAGACAGAGAACATACTAGCAAAACACGTGAGAACTTTCAGTCAGTGTTGAAGAGCTTTATGAATTGAAGTCACAGGGTTTGTGTGATTTTTCTCAGACAATATTTGTTTAGCCTAGTACAAGCACCAAATAATTAACAATTTTATTGAAAAAAGGCTTGGAATTTTGCTGTTTTAGGTATAAAGAAGGGTAAGAAAGAATTAAGCTTTTAGAGAATCTATTGTAGGTTAATTATGTGAATGGGCCAGAGTCAATGTATTCCTAGTCCCTATTGGGCACATAAACTATGATATTGAGGACAGAATGAATGTCCAGTGCTGACTTGATGACATCATCTGACATCCTCTACATTATGATGATGATGGATACTTATACATAACTACTGATTGGGCGACTTCTACTTTAATGGTTGACTTTAGCAACCAGATTGAGTGGAAGAAGTACCGTACTAAGATCCATGATATTAATAGAAGCAAATATAATAAAAGTAATAGGTGATATTTATTAAATACTTGTGTGGAAAGCACTAAACTAAGGCCTAAACCCACTATGCTTCCAAACTTGTCTTACATAATTTTCATAAAATCTTGTGATGCATTATTATCATCACTCTTGTTTCTTTTTTTTTTAGTTGTTGCTTTTCTTTTAATAGCTAAATTAAGGCTGAGAGAGGTTACATGCCTGGCCAAGGACAAAAAGCCTGTACAATATGGAGTTAAGATTAGAAAAGACTGCCATGTCTAAAGTCCATGAACACTGCTATTGCACTGCAAAAGAACTGGATTCCAACTACCGCTCTGTGATTATCTGGTTTTGTGACTCTGAGAAAGTCACTTATTATTTTAAATTTTCATTTTCTCATTTGTATTGTAACAAACAGTCTAATATTTCTTTGCCTGTAATATGATCTTTCATTTTCTAAAATGTTATCCTAAAGAATCTTCCATTAGGAGCATGAAAAAAAAAGTCCATGTAACTATCCTGTAACAGAGAGATGGCACTTTACATAATGTTTGAGATTTTACATTAACATTCACCGTTAGATTTCATATTTTGCTATAATTCTTGATTGTGCAAACATAGTAACGATTTAAACTCAAGCTTTCTGTTATTATAAACATAATTTTCTCTCACTTTAACAATATACTATACTTAGTGCTTTGGCATAACAATTTGTGTAATCATTACAATTAAGGAGCTATTTGAACTACAGTAGCTAAGTCTGCACTCAAAATATTTAGTGATGCCAACATGTTTACATATAATACACAATTCATAGACTATTAAATTGACATAATGTTGTTATAATATGGGAAGTCGGTGCCAACATATCTTGCATTACATATACATTGTGAACTATAATTCCTTGCATGACACATCAAAGTACTAGATTTTAGACTGAGAAATTAATTAGAAATAGCAAACAATTGTTGAAGCAGGGCAGTAATTTATTTTTGAGAATGTATTATATATAAAACCAAGCATATGCATTCCCTAAGTTTCTTATACAATTTTTAGTCTAAATATAATGGATGTTTGGATGTTTTATATATATATATATATAAAATCAAGTATACAGTAATATATAATATATAATAATATATAACACAGAGTAAATATATTAGCTATATTTGATATTGAATAGTTATATTAATATATTACTTTTAGTATTGGAAATATATATTTATTTGTAAAAATTTATATACATATATATTCCTCTGCTTTGATCTTCACCATACATTCTAGGAGCTCAGTGCAGCTCATATTGCCTCCTAACTCTCTAAATTTATAATAGAAAGAACATAAACTTAAGTTATTGTATTTATTCATGCTATGCTTCCCCAGAAATTGCCATAATATTATATGTGAAGGAATAAATATCTTTTCTCTCTATTGCATAAGGTTTGTGATTTGGGGTTATAAGCTACTAGCTTGGCTTATCTAGTAGCTTATAAAACAGAATAATGAAGACCAGAGTCTCTACAAATTACAGGATGCTAATACCCTTCAAACAGTGAAGTATGTGGAACTATAAGTGCTGTTTGCCCTGGTTGAAAATTTCAGGGAAAAATGGGAGTGACTCCTCTGTAACTGCTTTGAGGTTAATTTTTCATTCTGATTTCTGATTTATAAATGAGAAATAAATTAATTAATTAAATAATCCCAGAAGAACAGTAGTACTACCATAATTGGTTCATAGTGGCCAACCCTGTTCATAGGATTTCAACCCTGTTCATAGGATTTCAACCCTGTTCTTCAAGCTATTCTTCCTTTCTTTTTGGAATGTGCAAATGATTTTTATTCTATAAGAAATTCCAAAAATGAGCCAAAAAATCCCAAACCCCTTTATCATAGAAATGGATTTTAAGTTGCCAGGACATAACACGAAATTCATATGGTGCCCCTGCATGTGGATGGTTAATGTGGCATCCTGAGGCTGCTTCTGCTTTGTTTCCCTGCAAGGAGCTGGGTACTCTGAAGCCTCCCAGCCCTGAGAACTCTGAGGCCGCTGGCTTTGCTCCGCTGTGATGCCCACCAGGCCTTACTATGTTAGTTTTCCAGGATGTAGATTGTAAGGGCGCAGGTGGTGTTGAGATTTTCTTTTAATTAAGGAATAAACAAGACAGAGTTATTGATCCTATGTTGCCAATTTAGCGGCATCTAAGTTGAAGTGTCATGCTCAGTTTTGAGTCTGTGTTTCAAAAAGCCTTATTTTATGCATGTGAAGAGAATAGTAAGAGTATGGCAGATTGCCTATGTTCAGATTTTGGCCTCACCATTATTGCTGTACATAAATGAGTGAGTTATCCAACGTCTCTAAGCCTGGGATTTCTCATCTTTAAGATGCCAAAAAGATGATTAACAACAGTAATCAGCATCAATCGAGTATGCGTTATAGCTCCATTGCAAGAACTTTATGTGTATCTCATAAATAGCTATGTTGAGTCAGTACTGTATTCTCCATAATTTTGAGACACAGATACTCACATCTTTATTATTCTTCCAAACCCAAAATTCTGAAATATGAAATGAGAATTTATTTTCAAGCAAGAACAAACACAGAGTCACTCTATTTCTTAATCTGTAAAACACAAACCCTGGTGGACAACACAGCAGAGTAAAACATGGTTAAAATGTCTGTACTTCATGGACTTGGAGTTCATGAAGCTCCATGAACTTGAATAAGAAAAAAAAAAAAACATATATTTTATTTCACACATCTCCTCTTGAAAATTATCATTTGTATTATAGATAAAAAGAGACAGTAGTATTAACAGTATCTATGAACTTGTCACTAATATAAACCAGAGGTCTGTCAAAATATAATCTAATTTAGCACTACCTCAAAATTATAGTATCTACTAAACCCACCACTCAATCTGGTTACTGAATGTATTAATATAAAAGCTCATATGCTATTATATCAAGGGTTTTATCTGGTATTTGAATAACTGTATTTCAGTGCAATTGTTTTCTCTTTGTAATCTTATGTATCACTAAGTCTTCTGCTTTGTTTACAATTATTCCAGCATTTTCAATAACATATTCAATAGTAACTATACTGACACATAATATCACATGCTTATATATGTTAGACAAGCCAATTACACCCTCATAACACACATACACCCACATATTTAATTACTTAGGTCAGTGTGCATGTGATATGCTACCTGAAGAAATTTCTAGGAGTGATAAATACAATGCTAAAGGTCTTAATTATGTTCACAATATTACTTTGAAAAGTTTTTTTCATTTTTAAAAAACTATGTTATATGTATATTTATATATATAAACATATATGGGGACATATATTACATAATATA
>PVKP010016909.1:0-47188 GCA_004027715.1 Plecturocebus donacophilus
AATATATAATATACATTATATATATAATATACATTATATATAATATATATTATATAATATACATTATATATATACATTATATATACATTATATACATTATATAATATACATTATATACATTATATAATATACATTATATAATATATATTATATATATAATGTATATTATATAATGTATATTATATAATGTATATTATATATATAATATATAGAGACGGAATCTTGCACTGTTATTCAGGCTGGAGTGCAGTGGCATGATCTCGGCTCACCACAACCTCTCTCTCCTGGGTTCAAGCAATTCTGCCTCAGCCTCCCGAATAGCTGGGATTACAAGTATGTGCCACCACGCCCAGCTAAGTTTTGTATTTTTAGTAGAAATGGGGGTTTCACCATGTTGGCCAGGCTGGTCTCGAACTCCTGACCTCAGGTGATCTGCCCGCCTTGGCCTCCCAAAGTGGTGGATTACAGGTGTGAGCCTCTGTGCCCAGCCAGTAATACATTTTTATCGTTGTCCTCCACCACAAAACTCATTTCGTTAATAAAGCTGTAACTGCTCTGTCAATCTCTGCTTACCCAAATAATACCATTGTTTCCCAAAGTCACAGATGGTCGCCTTTCAACACTACTTCTCTCTTCACAATGCCAATCAGAAAAAAATCACTCTGGGTACATTTTGTTGATAGAGAAGGCAGTTGTGTTCAGGTTCCTCGCTAGCTTACAAACAGCTATTGCAGTCCAGCAATAGGATCTAATGTTTCTGCCTGTTATTCAAATCTTCTACCAACTAACAATCCACAGAGGTTAGGTAACACTTTGAATTTCCAGTAGCAGCTTTTGGTTTCTTTCTAAAGTCATTTGCTTTCCGTAGAAGTTAGGAGTTCAGATCTAAAACATACTTTCATTTGAATCGGCCAAAGGTGAGCGATTAGCCCATCCCAAAGGAATGGCTAGATAGTTGTGGAGTTTTTTGATTTGGTTTTCTTTTGTTTGTTTGTGTTTTTCTTCTAAAATGGAGGAAATAAAGACTGACTATAGCACCTGGAAGGTAGAGCGATAGGACTTGAAAAGGAAGGACCTGACTGAAACTCACATTCCAAAATGCCCATCTTCCCACAGATGAGCCAAAATGCTATGGGGTCATGCAAATAAACCATAAAAGTTGCTGAGTTGAGGCTGTCTTAAGAATTTGTAGGCCAGTCGCTAGGGGTGGTGGCTCACACGTGTAATCTCAGCAGTTTGGAGGCTGAGGAGGGAGGATCGACTGAGCCCAGGAGTTCAAGACCAGCCTGGCCAACACAGTGAAACCTTGACTCTACTAAGCACACACACACAGAAAGATTAGCTGGGCATGGTAGGGCATGTCTGTAATCCCAGTAACTCAGGAGGCTGAGGCATGAGAATCGCTTGAACCCGGGAGGCTCGAGGATCACGTGATATATATATACATTTAGACTTTTCCTTGAAATGCGATGGAATCTTGCATCCTTCCCCAGCACACACCCATGCTCCTCCCTCACCCACTCTCCCTCCCTTGGATGGTCCAGTAATGACTCCTATTATCCTATCCTATCCTTTGGAATCTCAAACTCAAATCTCAGTGACCCAACTGAATAAGGTCTTTTGCAGTGGAACTTCAATATTCCATTTGCTATTATGTTCGGCCACTGTCGTTGTTTTTATTTCATAATAATTCCTGAGAAAATAACTAGTATTTGTTTTACCATTCACAAAGTATCAAGACACACATATTTGATGTATGAGTTCAAGCCATGAAATAAAATGTCAGCCAAACGAACACATCTTCAAATATTTAATGCATTTCAATGAGATTTATGGGCAGAGGTTATGAAGAGGGTAGACCCTAAGCAAGGTCATCAATGAACAGAATTCTTGTTCCTATCCTTGGTATTAAGGGAAAAACTTCTGATGCATTTTTCAGGGATTAAATAATCTTCCTTTGTTCTATTTGGTCACCTAACAAATGAGCTCCTATTCTGCTAGAATCCTTTTAAACAGAAATAACTCTCTGATAAGGTAGGGCGGCTTACACCTGTAATCCCAGCTACTTGGGGGGCTGAGGTGGGAGTGTCACTGGAGGCTAGGAGTTTGGGAGCAGCCTGGGCAACATAAGGAGACTCTGTCTCAACAAAAAGTGTAGAAATTAAGGCCAGGCGCCGTGGCTCATGCCTGTAATCCTAGCACTTTGGGAGGCCAAGGCAAACGGATCATCTGAGGTCAGGAGTTCAAGACCAGCCTGGCCAACGTGGAGAAATCCCATCTCTACTAAAAATACAAAATTAGCCAGTTGTGGTGGGGCATGCCTCTGATCCCAGCTACTCAGAAAGCTAAGCCAAGAGAATCACCTGATCCCAGGAGGCCTAGGTTCCAGAGAGCCAAGATCGTGCCATTGCACTCCAGCCTGGGCAACAAAAGCAATACTACATCTCAATCAATCAATCAATCAATGTACAGAAATTAGCCCCATGTGGTGGGGAGCACCTATGATCTTAGTTACTTGGGAGGCTGGAGCCAGTGGTTCAAGGCTACAGTGAGCTATGATTGCAGCACTGTTCTCCAGCCCGAGTAACAGAGTGAGACCCTCGTCTCTATAAAAGCAAAAGCAAAACCAAGTAACTCTCTATTGTCCCATTCACAGTTTAGTGCCATTTCATTACATGTGTAGCTTATAATTTCAAAGACATTGCTTAAAATCCTTTAAAACATCTATATGGCCAATGTGGTAGCTCACACCTATAATCCCAGCACTTAGGGCGGCTAAGGCAGGAGTATTGCTTGAGCCCAGGAATCCTGAGACTAGCCTAGGTAACACAGGGAGACCCACATCACTACAAAAAAATTTAAAAATTAGTCGGGCACGGTGGCTTGTGCCTGTAGTCCCAGCTACTTGGGAGGCCGAGCTTGGAGGATCTCTTGAGCCAGGGAGGTAGAGGTTGCAGTGAGCCATGATTGCACCACTGTACTCCAGCCTGGGCAACAGAGTGAGACTCTGTCTCAAAAAATAAAAATTATTCCTTCAAATTATTAATTATCTGTGACTTTATCACTCGAGTGTTTGCTATCATCTAAAATAACTAATGTAGTCATCTGAAAACAGCCCATTTTAAACAGTCTGAAAACTCAGAGCCTTCCAGAGTCCAGGACTTTTGAGAGTCCAGGACAATTTTGAACTCCTGGATTATTTTTAATATATGACAATCTTGAATGTCTTGTGTTTTTAGTTGGCCATGGCAACGAGCAGAGCTTTTTATTAGTTTCTTGAGAAAGATGAGTATTGGGGGTGAATAGTCAACCTGGCATTTTCCACAGGGGAGCAGGCAAGGTGCCCCTGATGCGATGTCTATGAGCAATGGCGTCGCTTGCCAGTCTGTATGTAATTCGTGAGCAAAATCCATCAACATTACAGCCAAAGGGTCAAAGTAGTCACTTGTTTCCTTGGAGATCCATCTTGGCTGCTCCACCCTGTACCACTTAACATTCCTCATTAAATCACAGGAGTACATACAAATAGTTCTCCAGGTCTGGCACTGCGGCTTGCACCTGTAATCCTAGCACTGTGGGAGGCCAAGAAAGGTGGATCACTTGAATCCAGGACCTCAAGACCATCCTGGGCAACATGGTGAAACCCAGTATCTACTAAAAAATACAAAAATTAGGTGGGTGTGGTGGTGCATGCCTGTAATCCCAGCTACTCAGAAGGCTGAAGTTGGAGGATCGCTTGATCCCAGGAGGGGGAGGCTGCAGTGAGCCGAGATCACACCACTGCACTCCAGCCTGGGCGATAGAGCCAGGAAGCAGTAACACTAAAGGAAGAAACTGAAGTCCTTCGTTTGTATCCACGCTCCCTTACTCAATGTTTTGTTCGTTTGTTTTTTGAGACGGCCTTTCTCTGTCACCCAGGCTGGGGTGCAGTGGCACAATTTTGTCTCACTGAAGCCTCACCACCATAGCTCAAGGGATCCTCCCACCTCAGACTCCCCGGTAGCTAGGACTACAGGTGCACGCCACCACAGCCCATTAATTTTTTAATATTTTGTAGAGACGGGGTCTCAGCATGTTACCCAAGCTGATTGTTTATTTTACAGTTATTATTATTTGAGATGGAGTCTCGCTCTCTTGCCCAGGCTGGAGTGCAATAGATTGATCTCGGCTCACTGCAGCCTCTGCCTTTCGGGTTCAAGCAATTCTCTTGCCTCACCCTCCTGAGTGGCTGGGATTACAGATTTTTGCCACATGCCTGGCTAAGTTTTGTATTTTTGATAGAGACAAGGATTCACCATGTTAGTCAGGCTGGTCTAGAACTCCTAACCTCAGGTGATTCACCTGCCTCGGCCTCCCAAGATGCTGGGATTACAGGTGTGAGCCATCGTGCTCGGCCAGGTCTTGAACTCTTGAGCTCAAGCGATCTGCCTGCCTCAGCTTCCCAAAGTGCTAGGATCACAGGCGTGAACCGCCATGCCCAGCGTACTCACTGAGTTTTTATGAGCCAATCAATGGGCCCCTCAGTACTCCCTTTTCTTGCCCATAAAATGAGAACAAGAGTGTTTGGTGGCCTGCCTGCTCCAGAGATTGCTACTAGTGCAACAAGAGGTCTTCATGTCAGTTTTGTTAACTGTGAATCTCTATAGACATGGTACCGATTTCCTTAGAAATTGGTCTAAGGAAAAAAGTTTATAATATCTGAATGTATTTATGATGGCTTCAGGACTTCCCATAGTTTCAGGATTTTCTCCTCCCTAGAGCAGAAGATTTGAAGTGCAAATAATGTTAGTGCCAAGCCAGCCTACAGCCTGGGCAGGGTGATGGTATCTCTCTCAAAACGCAGGAATCTTGCCAACAAAGGTTTGCTCCCATGACTGGTGATAGTCCAAGAACAGCCGAGACAAATTGGTCGGCTAACTCATCATTATGCAAGGAACTTAGCTGCTCGCATGGAACCGTAACTCATGCCTCTGGTCTGCTGGGAAATGCGAGAAGTCTCCTCCAGCCTGCCACACCACACCTTTAGATAGCCCATCTCCAATCCAATGACATTTTTCGAAGAAGTCTGATGTTGCTTATTCACTTCTGAACAGAAGCACTTCCCAAGAAAATCCTGATTAAGTATGGATACACTCGCCATGAACTGTACTTATGACATGTCCTTTTTTTTTTTTAGGGGTGATCAAGAAGGTTTCCGAAACAGCTCCTGCCCTCAAAATGCTACTAATCCACCTGCCCTTATTATTATTATTTTTTTTTCCAGTGACTGCCTAGTTTTAACAAAGGTCTGTAGGAATGATGGAAGGGCACTAGTACTTCTCTCTTTCCGAATCCTTCAAGTCACCCCTGAAGATCCGCACAGTTTTTCTGGAGACAGGTGAGGTTCAGCCCCTGAGAGACGAAGTCAATGCAGAAAGAAGAGCCTGTGTTTTTATATTTCTGTCAGAGGTGATGTCTCAAGGTACAACCAAAGCCTTTTCAGACCTTAAGTCTTTTAGTTCCCATCAGTCCGCACGTCTCCAGCGAAGAGAGAGGAAAGAGGGAGCCAGGGATGTCCAGGAAGATGCACCTCCCTCCTGACACATCGAGAAGTTTCGGGAAAACGTACTCCAGGCTCCACACATCGTGACTGATTCCTGGTTCGTTGGAATACAAGTAGGAAAGTGCTTAGAGAAATTAATTTAAGTATAAGATAAATGCTGATCCCGGGTCCCTCTAAGTTTCTATTGACAATAGAAGAATCGCCGCCGCAGCGCCATTTCGGTTCAATCGAAGGGATATTAGCATCCGTTTTAGGCACGGAGAACATCCAAAAAGATCGATACCGAGGGGAGGGCGAGGCTGGGGGAGCGATCGGGAGCCGAGGGCGAGTGAGCGAGAGAGGGCGAGGAGCAGAAGGACCGGGAACAGCGAGCGGTCCCTCGGGGGAAATGCGAACGCTGCAGAGAGGCACCAATTATGATAATTGAAGGTAATGGGGCCGAGGCGCCAAGGAGCTGCGCGCTGTTCTACAGCATCCCGCCCGACCCAGACGCGCCGCGGCCGCCCCTCCCCGGCCGGGTCCACGCCCTCCCGGCCTCTCTGTTCGGGTGTCCCGCGCGTCCCAGCCGCGGTCGGCCTCCGCCAGCGCCTCCTCTGTGCTGACTCAGGGAGCGCCCTCGTCTTGTCTTAAAATAAAACGGGCACGGACGCTTGTGGTCTGGACAGACTCCCCCCGGGCTAGAGTCTGTGAGGACTGGAGACCTCGCGGTCCCGACCCTGGTACCAATGCGCCCTGTTCGCGCTGCGGGTCTCACACTCGCTCCCGCCGCAGCCCCTTCGCCCTTTCCCCCTAACTCGGGAAATTTAAACCAGCGTCTTAAAAATAAGCCGCGTGGGGGCCCGGGAGTGCGTGAATGTGGCGGACGGGATAGGAGAGGGTTTTAATGTTTAACTTCTGACCAAAATGTGATCTTTGAGTCACTGAATTTTAAGGAGTCAGGAGAGATGGAACAGCAGTTTTCCCTGACCTAGAGGTTCAGAGACGGACTTTAGGGGCTGGCCTCGGTATGAGTGAGGTGTGTTTTTCAAGACTACCGGGTTATTTTGTCTGATTGATTGATTTCTTTTTCTTTTCTTTCTTCTTAATATTTTTTTTAAATAGAGACAGGGTCTCACTATGATGCCCTGCCTGGTCTCAAACTCCTGGCTCCAAACTCCTGGCTGATCTTCAAACTCCTGGTCTCAAACTCCCGGCTGATCCTTCTACCTCAGCCTCCCAAAGCCCTGGAATTACAGGCTTGAGCCACCGTATCTAGCCAATTGATTTTTTTTTTTTTTTTTTTTTTTTTTTGAGGTGGTGTCTCACTCTGTCGCCCAGGTTGGAGTTCAGTGGTGCAATCTCAGCTCACTGCTGCAATCTTAGCTCACTGCAACCTCTGCCTGGGTTCAAGCAATTCTCCTGCCTCAGCCTCTTGAGTAGTTGGAATTACAGGCATGCGCCACCACACCCGGCTAAGTTTTGTATTTTTAGTAGAGACGTGGTTTCGCCATGTTGGCCAGGCTGGTCTCGAACTCTCAACCTCAAATAATCCATCCACCTCAGACTCCCAAAGTACTGGGAATACAGGCATGAGCCAACGCGTCCGGCCCAGTTGATTGTTTTCTGATTGTAAAAGTAATGGATCACTGTAGAAAATCTGGAAAATACAAAAAAAAATCTGTGGCTGCGGCAGGTGGCAGGGAGGCTGTTCCTGAGGCAGAACCAGACACAAGGAAGCCGTGACGACGTGCGTCCCTGCACTCGCCGCCCAGCCTTAGCTCAGGGCTGTCACTTCCCAGTGTGTGACTTTGGGCAGACGTTTTATTTTTATTTTTTGAGACGGAGTCTCGCTCTGTCGCCCAGGCTGGAGTGCACTGGTGCGATCTGGGCTGATTGCAACCTCTTCCTCCCGGTTTCAAGCAATTCTTCCGCCCAGGCCTCTTCAGTAGTGTGCCACCACACCTAGCCAATTTTTTTTTTTTTTTTTTTAAGTAGAGATGGGATTTCGCCATATTGGCCAGGTTGGTCTCAAACTCCTGACCTTTCGATCCGCCCACCTTGGCCTCCCAAAGTGCTGGGATTACAGGTGTGAGCCACCACGCTTGGCCAGGCAAACATTATTAAACCTCTCTAGACCTCATTTTGTCACCTGTAAAATGTGACTAATAAAATGACCTCTAAGATCCCTTCTCAGTCCTGTGAAAGACAGCCTCAGAAGTAAACTCTGAGTCCAAAACAAGTAGCATTAGCTTCTCCATCAAGTCAAATAAAGTGGGCTCAATCACGACTTTTCTAGAAATGCTTTAAGAAGGCCTTTAAAAAGCAGAGATTTATGACTCATTTGTCTTTCAGGAGCACTGTCTCTTAAAAACAGATGTGCATAATAACACAAATATTTGGCAGGTGTCAGTACACATTAAAAGCATTAAAGGTCCGTCACAAGGTGATGACCCTTCTGTTGGAGACTGCACTGATCTCCATTCTAAATGGTCAACCCAGTGGCAAGTGTGGCATCTTTAAAAGTTCTGTGATGAAACAGAGTGATCAAGCTGGGAAAAGCACTTAACAACACATTCAAACAGGGAATGTGAAGGAAGGACTTACACGATATGAAAGGAGACTTACTTTGTCTGCTTGTAGAGGTCACAACAAGGGCTAGTGGGTGCCAGGGAAAAGATGCCATGTAGATTTAAGATAAGGAAGAACTTCCAAGAATTAATTCTGTCTGAAGACAGCACAGGCTTTGGTTCCCAAGCACCAGCAGAAGTCCAGCAAGAGACCGTGAACCAATTGCTGGACTAAGTGACCATATAAAGTTTCTTTCAATGTCAAGATGTCATCAAAGCTACAGCTTCTAGTTTGTTTTTGTTTGTTTTTGAGACAGAGTCTCGCTCTGTCGCGTAGACTGGAGTACAATGGCACAATCTCGGCTCACTACAACCACCGCCTCCTGGGTTCAAGCGAGTCTCCTGCCTCAGCCTCCTGAGTAGCTGGGATTACAGATGCCTGCCACCATGCCTGGCTCATTTTTGTATTTTTAGTAGAGATAGGATTGTACCGTGTTGGCCAGGCTGGTCTCAAACTCCTGACCTCGTGATCCAGTCGCCTCAGCCTCCCAAAGTGCTGGGATTACAGGCAGGAGCCACCATGCCTGGCCAGCTTCTAGTTATCATTTCCTTTAATAACAGAGATGACAATGCTGTGGAATTTTCCACAACTAGGAAAATCGTTGTGCACTGGATCTCATCTACGGAGTAAGAAACTGAGTGTCAACTTTCCTGAACTATTCGAGACCAAAGACGCTCAACTGAGGAAAAAAATGAAGGTGCGTGTGCAACTCACTTCAGAATAGGCCGAGCACCAGTGCTGGCTGCGACTGCTTAAGAGGCAAAAAAAGCAGGGATGGGGCTGCCACATTCCTATGACCCAGCCCTCCCTAACCTAGCAGGCCTGCTCTTGAGTGAGTAATTACGGGAAGGGCTGCAGAGGGCAGAGGGCCCACAGAAGACAGCTGTACACAGGATCTTGATTCACGTTTAGGATCCATGTTAAACCAACAGGGATTCTCCCAAACCTGCATTCTGTATGACTCAAAGTCACTTTCTAACTCCCTTTTCTGACCAGTTTCTAAACAATAGCTCATGGTCATTTTGTTTCGGTCAACAACTGGACAGATTTAACTTTTGATGGGATGAAAGGTAAATTCTGTTTGGCAGGCTCTATCAACCTTCCTTACAAGTCATTTCATACCATGGCTGGGCGTGGTGGCTCACAACTGTAATCCCAGCACTTTGGGAGGCTGAGGCAGATAGATCACCTGAGGTCAGGAATTTAAGACCAGCCTGGCTAACATGATGAAACCCCGTCTTTACGAAAAATACAAAAATTAGCCAGGCGTGGTGGTCATTGCCTGTAATCGTGCTATTGCACTCCAGCCTGGGCAACAACAGCGAAACTCCATCTTAAAAAAAAAACGTCATTTCATGCCATATCATAATTCCAGACAAAAAATGCAGAGAAAGGAGAGTGGAGAGAGGGGAAGGAAAACCTAAGTCGATCTGATATCTTTCTTTAAGGAGCAGTCAATAGTTTATTTTCCCAGCTTTTGCGAACACCATTCCTTGATAAGTACCTCCTGAGGTGCGCCTGGCACTGGAGGTGTACTGGACCCTCCAGTACCAGGAACAGAATCACCATATGACAGGCGCTTGGCTTTTCTTCTCTTGAAAACACTGTCCTGCCCAGGCCCCTCCCAAATTTTTTGCACATCACATAGCCTTGTAGAAGAGAAGCAGCTTATGCTCCAGATCATCAAACCCTCTTTTTTTTTTTTTTTTTTTTGAGACAGAGTCTGGCTCTGTTGCCCAGGATGGAGTGCAGTGGCACAATCTCAGTTCACCGCAACCTCGATCTCCCAGGTTCAAGTGATTCTTTTGCCTCAGCCTCCCAAGTAGCTGGGACTACAGGTGCCTGCCACCACACCCGGCTAAATTTTTTTGTATTTTTAGTAGAGACAGGGTTTCACCATGTTAGCCAGGCTGGTCTCTAAATCCTGACCTTGTGATCCACCCGCCTTAGCCTCCCAAAATGCTGGGATTACAGGTGTGAGCCACCATGCCCAGCCTCAAACCCTCTTTTATCAAGTGTTTGGATTCTTAGACGTACATCATTCAGGTTACTTAAAATAATGTGTTCAGGTCAGGCCTGGTGATTCATGCCTATATTCCCAGAGCTTTGGGAGGCTGGGCTGAGGAATTGCTTGAGGCCAGGAGTTAAAGACCAGACTGGGCAACAGAGCAAGACCCTGTCTCTACAAAAGATATAAAAATTAGCCAGGCATGGTAACGCATTCCTGTAGTCCCTCTGTTGAGAGGCTAAGGCAGGAAGACTGTTTGAGACCTGGAGCTCGAGGCTGCAGTGAGTTATGATCAAACCACTGCATTCCAGCCTGGGCAGCACAGTGAGTCTCTAAATAATAATAATAAATAATAATATTGTGTTCGTTTTCTAGAGAATAATTATGTCCAAGCTCTAAAAGACTGGGGCTGGAGAAAGCAAGCAAACAAAAAACCCACCAGGGTAACCACTGTTTCTTAAGCCAACACTGGAACTTTGGCGTCTCTTATTACTTTTATTTTCCAGAGAATAAAATGCCTTCTTAATGGCAGCGCAGAGCTTTCTCTTCCACCCGAGGACGGAGAGTTGACTGTCGCGTGTCTTTCTCGCCCCCTTGTGGTGAGAGGGAGGCAGCGCTCAGCTGGGAAGACAGCAGCTGCTGTTTGCTGCTGATACAAAAAGCAAGGTCGTTCTAGGGAATATTTAGACTCGATATTTTAATGACTCTGTCTCCATGTCATGCAATGACCTCAGTAAAAGAGGACTGTGATCTCTGTTACCAGAGTCGTTGGATGGCTGCAGACAATGATGAGCCAGATTCCCTTTGTGCATGAGGCTGAGAGGAGGTGGCGTTACCTCCAGCGGGTACACGCGTGCCGTGGAGTGCAAGAGTAACCACGGTTCTAAACCAGTCACCCTTGCCTGAGAGTGTGTCACCCACCAGAAGGGGGAGTTTCTGTTCTGGGCCACCGAGTTCATTTCTAGGTCTTCTTAATATTTTTTAATGGAAATGTGTTAGCTGAGCAGGACAAGGCGTCACTCTAATCTCTGTGATCCAAACATGGGCTTTTTTTCTACAAGTTTACAAACTTTTTTTTTTAATGGAGTTTCACTCCTGTCACTCACGCTGGAGTGTAGTGGTTCACTGCAACCTCTGCCTCCCAAGTTCAAGTGATTCTCCTGCCTCAGCCTCCCAAGTAGCTGAGATTAGCCACTACCCCCAGCTAATTTTTGTATTTTTAGTAGAGACAAGATTTCACCATGTTGGCCAGGCTGGTCTTGAATACAAACTCTTTTGACTGACTCTGACTTTAAAAAGCAAACACTGGCCGGGCGTGGTGGCTCATGTCTGTAATCCCAGCACTTTGGGAGGCCGAGGCAGGTAGATCACTTGAGGTCGGGTGTTCGAGACCAGCCTGACCAACATGGAGAAACCCTGTCTCTACTAAAAATACAAAATTAGCCAGGCGTGGTGGCGCATGCCTGTGATCCCAGCTACTCAGGAGACCGAGGCAGGAGAATCGCTTGAACCCGGGAGGTGGAAGTTGCAGTGAGCCAAGATTGCATCATTACACTCCAGCCTGGGCGACAGAGTGAGACCCCATCTCAAAAAAAAAAAAGATCACATCTGTCTCTGAGTTTTACAGTTGAGGAAACAGAAACTAGGTGAAACGGCCTCCTCAAGGTCACACCAACTGCACCGAAGCTCTGGGTTCAGGACACCACTCTTCATCTCAAAGGCTGAGAAGCTGTGAAGGGCTCGTCACTGGCAAATAGTGGTTTGTTTCTCCTTGAAAAGTATGTGGCAAGAAATTGTGGGGAAAGGGAGGAGGAGGGAAGGAGTGGAAGGGAGAGTCTTTATAGCTGAAACTATGGGCTGTTTTTGAGTTGATTAAATAACGACTACTCCCAAACTTCTCTCAGTTCCTGTGAGCCTGAAGTAAGGAATTCTGGGAATGAGATTGAGGTCATTCTTGGACTTCAGCTTTCAGTTACAGAAAGCAACCTGCCTAGGCAGCTGTCAGTGCCTGCTTCCTCCAATGCTTCGTTTTATTTGCAAGCTCCTTCTGTTCAGAGCTTGGCCTTCTCCTATGGAAAAATGTTCTATGGGAAATTCCTGACTCTCACACCAGTCAAGAAAGTGGCTTCAATGGAAGGGACACCCCAGGGCCCCTGGGGGCCATACCTGGTTCCATTTCAAGGACCATGAATGGGAGACCCACCAATCACTAAGAACTTGGAGATGATTTTATCTTCTAGGCTGAAACCGCCTTTGAAAGATGACGACAGTGAGGGAAGGCTAGTGTGGCTGACTCCGTCTTGCTTCTGGCCTCACAGGCTGGCTGGCTTTGCTTACACCTGCGCAAAGGCCAAGTTAACCATGGGACGAATTTAGTTTATAGTTTAGGTTGGAAGCAAGAATGATAACAGTCCCTCCCTAAAACTAACCCCTTCCTTGCTCAGGGACCAAAAACTAATGAAAGGCCAAGAGATAAAATTATGGGAGAGTCCTGACCTCTGCTAAAGTGTAGGAATCTTTTCTATAATCCTTTACTGCTCAGGAGTCCTGTGACCAGAAGTCACAAGATTTGTGACTTCCCCAGTTCCCCCTATAGATAACATCACTGCTGTAGAACCTCAGATTGGTCTTTTGAGATGTTTTTTGGATATTTGCATTCTGGCAACTGACTGGCCCCACCCAGGATCGTGACGCGTGACTCAACCAGTCCTGTGACCACCACGCAAAGGCAGACTCGTGCATAAGAACCATTTTTCCACACCCCTGTGATTTCATCACCACCCGTTGGCAGCACTCATTCCCTAGTCCCCAGCCCAGCATACTGTCCTTGAAAAATCCTAACCCCAAATCTTCTGGGAGACTGATTTGAGTGACAACTCCAGTTCTTTCATGTGGCCAGCCTCAAGTTTAGTTAAACTCTTGCTTATGCTCTGTCGCCAAGGCTGCAGTGCAATGGTGCAATCTCTGCTCACTGCAATTTCTGCCTCCCGGGTTCAAGCAATTCTCCTACCTCAGTCTCTTGAGTAGCTGGGATTACAGGCTCCCACCACCAATTCTCCCGCTCCAGCCTCTCTAGTAACTGGGATTACAGGTACAAACCATCACAGCTTGCTAGTTTTTGTATTTTTAGTAGAGACAGTTTTGACATGTTGGCCAGGCTAGTCTCAAACTCCTGGGCTCAATTGATCTGCCGACCTCGGCCTCCCAAAGTGCTGAGATTGCAGGCGTGAGCCACTGCACACAGCCTAAACTCTTTCTTTACTGCAATACCACAGTCTCAGTGAACTGGTTTTGTCAGTAGCAGGCAGGAAGAACTCATCAGGCAATTTACAAGACCAAGAACAAGGAGAGTAGCTGTGACTTCCCCTGGGACCCCGCCTTCCGGGCTAGAACTAAGTGGGTTTATCCAAACCCAGCTTCTCCACTTGACCTTGCTCCTTCTGGCTCTACTGCATTCAAGTCACAACCACACGGTGCTTTTGCTCTGCATAAAGAGAGGCAGTGGACACAACAGGAAGGGCCCTGGGCTGACAGTTGCCTTGACACCAGCTGTTGGCCTCGCTTTGGGTCACAGTTCACTTAGCCCCGTGGGTTGCAAAGTCCTCAAACTGACCTGAGAAGTGGCTTCTCGGGTACCTCCTGGCTCTAGGATTTGAAGCCTCTTTTGTGCTCACACTATGCAAGATAATGAAAAGGCTATTAAAGTGGGGCCTTGTTCTTGGTTCTTGCAGAGGCTCCAAAGACCTAGGTCACTGATTCTCCAACTTCAGCATGCATTAGAAGCATCTGGAGGGTTTGGACAAACAGATTCATGGGCCCCATCCCACAGTTTATGATTTAGTAGGGTTAAGGTAAGGCCTGAGAATTTGTATTTCTTCTTCTTTTTTTTTTTTTTTTGAAGTGTTTGCAATTTTTATTCCAATTACATAAAAATAATATATATTTTAGTAGAAGTAGAAAACTAGAAGGCACTAACAAATAATAGTAACAATGGTTATCTTTTAAAATAATAAAGGATGTGGGGGCAAGCCATGGTGGCTCATGCCGGTAGTCCTAGTGCATTAGGAGGCTGAGGCGGGAGAATCGCTTGAGGTCAGGAGTTTGAGACCAGTCTGGGCAACATAGCGAGATGCCGTCACTACAAAAAATAAAAGTAAAATAACATTTTGATGAGCAAAGGAAAATCAATTTATTTTGTTTTGTTTTAGAGCTTCAGTCTGTCACCCAGGCTGGAATGCAGTGGTACGATCTAGGCTCACAGCAACCTCCGCCTCCCGGGTTCAAGCAATTCTCCCAAGTAGCTGGGATCACAGGTGCACCATCACCATACCCAGCAAATTTTTTGTATTTTTATAGAGATGGGGATTTGCCATGTTGTCCAGGCTGGTCTTGAATGCCTGAGCTCAGGTGATCGGCCCACCTTGGCCTCCCAAAGTGCTGGGATTACAGGCCCAGTGTTTTCTTTAATGCTGAAAATTTCTACTAGTATTTCTGACTTTTTGCAAAACATCCTTTGTTGACATTCTCCAAATGCCATCCAGTAATGTTCCCGATACATTCTTCTTGTGGAGGGAGTTTATATTTCTTTTTGAATTTTGTAATATTTATTATTTCAGGAAGATTTTTCAGAGAAACCCACGGACCTTCTACGTGAGTTATTAGATATCCTTGATTTGTTTTTCTCCCTCGTTAGTATAAACAATTAGAACCGAAGTGTCATTTGCTGAGATACCACATTTCTTCAGTGCCTCTGAAATATTGTTATTTGGGGAAAGGTTGAAAATAATTTCAGTAGCTAGAGTTCTTGTCTTCATTTCTCCCAGTTCATAGAGGCAAGCTGCTTTCTTTGCGGCCACAAATACCTGAAATAGATTGACAGTCACTGCAGGATGCATCAATAAGCCATCAATGGTTCCTTCCATGGCTTTCTTTCTCAAGTTCCCTGCATCTTTTACATCTTTAAATAATATTAATAGAAAGGGGGCACGATGGCTCATGCCTGTAATCCCAGCACTTTGGTAGACTGAGGCGGGAGGATCATCTGAGGTCAGGAGTTTGAGACCAGCCTGGCCAACATAGCGGAACCCCGTCTCTACTGAAAATACAAAAATTAATCAGGTGTGGTGATGCATACCTGTAATCCCAGCTACTCGGGAGGCTGAGGCACGAGAATCGCTTGAACCCAGGAGGCAGAGGTTGCAGTGAGCCAGGATCGCGCCACTGCACTCCAGTCTGGGCGACAAAGTGAGACTCCGTCTCAAAAAAAAAAAAAAAAAAAAAATTGAACGGTCTCCTGTCCAGTCTCTGGTGCGTCTCTTTCATGTCTTGTAAGTTCCCAGGTGCTGCTGCTGCTGACCGGGGGACCACCCTTTGAGGACCTTTGGCCTGGAGCTGGAGGCACCGAGTATTCTCCAGTTCCTGCAAGCCTTGCCGAGGGATTGGAACCCTGCTCTTCCAGCAATAAGAAGGCTCCTGCAGGCAGACACCAAACCCTGCACCTGCGACAGATTCCAGCATAACCTGTTTGCTAGGGTTGGTCTCATCGAAACTATTCAATGATAACTAATATTCACAGAGTGCGTGCAGTTTTCAGAGAGCTTCGCTTTGCTTCATTTGTTTCTCCTGACAGTTCTATGATACGAATACCGTATCTTTAATTTTGGAGAAAAGAAAGTCAAATCAAGTCTTTGATAAGTGTCATGGTCAAGACTGATGAGTGTCACAAAGCTACAAAGAGGTGGAGTGGGGACCCAGGACTCGCCCAGGTCTTTTGAGTCTTCTGTGTTCTCTGTACTTTACCAAGCTGCCCGCCAATCTATTCTTCTGGTTTATTCGGCACTTTTTTTTTTTTTGAGATGGAGTCTTGCTCTGTCACCCAGGCTAGAGTACAGTGGCGCCATCTCGACTCACTGCAACTTCTGCCTCCGGGTTCAAGTGATTCTCCTGCCTCAGCCTCCCAAGTAGCTGGGATTATAGGCGCCCACCACCACGACCTGCTATTTTTTTTTTTTTTGTATTTTTAGTAGAGAGATGGGGTTTTACCATGTTGGCCAGACTGGACTTGAACTCTTGACCTCAGGTGATACACCCACCTTGGCCTCTCAAAGTGCTGGGATTACAGGCGTGAGCCACCACTTGTGGCCCCATTCTTGGATTTTATGCTCTCCGTCAACTACCTTCTCATGTAAATTTGGTTGGGTAACTTTGGTGAAAGGCCTCTTCTTCAGTGAAAAAATAATTTCAATACGTAATTCTTCATCTTACATAGCACAATAAAATGCACCACTTTCTGAAGAAATTTCAGAATTATGGGAATAAGAGTGAGGAAAATTCAGAGGCTACAATATTCATTACCTTAAACTCTAAAAGACAAAGTTCCAACCTGAAGATTAATATTTACATATTTGTGGCTGAGTGTGGTGGCTCACAACATACCTGTAATTCCAGCACTTTGGGAGGCTGAGGCAGGAGAATCGCTTGAGCCCAGAAGTTTAAGACCAGCCTGGGCAACATATTGAGACCTCATCTCTACTAAAAAATTTTAAAAATTAGCAAAAAGTGATGACGTGCACCTGTGGTCCTAGCTACTTAGGAGGCTGAAGTGGGAGGATCACCTGAGCCCAGGAATTCAAGGATGCAGTGAGCTATGACTGCAACATTGCCCTCCAGCCTGGGTGACAGAGGGAGGCGCTCTCTCTCTCTCTCTTTTTTTCTTTTGAGACAGAGTTTTGCTCTTGTTGCCCAGGCTGGGGTGCAATGGTACGATCTTGGCTCTGCAACCTCCAGCAGGCACATTCTCTAAAAATTAATTAATTGATTTAACTGATTTTAAAATAACCATTTGGTAAGCTGTAAAGATCCATTACTAGTATTCTATGACACCAGCAGAAGGGACCGTGAATAGGAGAATGAGCTCAAAGGAAGAACAAGGGGGAGGAGCTGTCTTTGGAATATCCAGCTCCCCAAACACAGTTACATTGCTGGCGTTTGGTGTGTTCTATCGGCAGCATTTCGGTATGACTTACTCTAAACTGAAATGTTTCCTGGGTTGCTGACAGACAATCTACAGATAATGCCAGATGCTACCAGCACTTGGGATTCCAGGCCGCTAGGCTACAGGGCCCCGCCCCTGCTAGGGAGCAGTTTTCTCTGCCTCCAGAGCTAGTGGCACTGGAGTAGGGGTAGGAATTGCCCCTAATGCAATGCTTTTGGTTTTTTCCTTTTTTCAAAAATTGCACAAAGGTAAAGCAAAGCTGTAGTTGATGCAGGCGCATTGTGTCGACGTTTGCAGTCCCACCCTCACTGTGCGCTCACTAGACAGTGACACAATCCCAAGCAAAGGATGGGGTTGCCACTAATGTGCTTCCATTCCGCGGGAGTGAGGCCCACCAAGCAAATGGTCTACTTGGAAAAAATATAAGGACATTTGCTCTCCTACCCAGAACTGACCTGTGAACTTAGAAGAAAACGAATAAACATATACAAAGAAAAAAAATGAATAAACACACAGAGTTAGGTTATTACATAGTAAGGTTCATTTTCTTCTAAAGTAACAAGAGTCACACCATGCATGTTGAAGTCTGATACACTCTCTGTTCCTCCTTCCTGCTATGGGTTCCCCACTAATAACTTTATGAGCTCACGGTGAAATGGCAACTTGAACTTTGGCGTTTGTGGCACAACCAACTATAACTCAATTTAAGCATTTTTTTTATCTGATTGATTGTTTCAATTTACTCTGCACTTCCTGAGGTTCTTGGGTTAAAACAACATGATCTAATGCAATAAAAACTAGCAAGAATATCTATTCTTTATTTCCAGTAGCACAAGGGCAATTGAACCTCCCCAAAACATACCTAAACAGCGTTAATAAGCCTGCATGCTAAATGATTTTCTCTCCTTTCTTGGTGCCCACACATTCAATTAAGAAACCCCTTGGTTTTGCAATGGCGTGTTACCAGCCTGGGTGACAGAGTAAAAAAAGAAAAAAAAATACCCAGAGTGACAGGAGAATGAGACTAGGCAGGGAGGTCCCCTGGTGAGGGGTGCTGCAGCCGAGACTTGGGCGGTGTGAAGGAACCCATCACGTGAGACTCGGGGATCATTCCGGGCAAAAGAAACGCTGGAGATAGCGGAGCGGATCTGCACTAACCAGGCTGGGTGCAGATACCGAGAGGAAGAGTGACAGGCGCTCTGACAAGGGAGGGCACGCACCGGCAGCAGGTAGGAGAAACCGGTGCAAGGTGGGGTGGAGGACGGCAGAGGCGAGAGCTGTCAGGGCGGGCACCGGGTCAGCTTGCCGGCTGCGGTGAGCCACCCAGTGACCCCGAGTCCTCTCCCAGCTGCTGCTTTTCTCTTCTTTTCTTTTCTTTTTTTTGAGATGGAGTTTTGCTCTTATTGCACAGGCTGGACTGCAATGGCACGATCTTGGCTCACCGCAACCTCCGCCTCCAGGGATCAAGCGATTCTCCTGCCTCAGCCTCCCAAGTAGCTGGGATTGCAGGCATGCGCCACCACACCCAGCTATTTTCTGTATTTTTAGTAGAGACAGAGTTTCTCCATGTTGGTCAGGCTGGTGTTGAACTCCCGATCTTAGGTGATCCGCCTGCCTCAGGCTCCCAAAGTGTTGGGATTACAGGCGTGAGCCACCGCGCCTGGAACCGACCTGCCTGTTAGGAGAAGGCTGATGCTGTCTATGAATCAAAACAGCTACTGTGCATGCTCCAGAGGGAGCTTGGGGAAGCCAGCCAAGGGCCTGAGTGTTTCCATTCTAGGGTAGCTTTGTGCCAATATATTCTGGACCCAAAATCAAGCCTCTTTGTCCATCAGGTGTAAGTATATGTATGCTACAGGATGGACTCTGGAGGCCAATGGAGAAGCCTCCGGTGCTTCAGCCTGTGATGCTGGCCCTCTCTCAACATGTGGGTGCTGTCCACCTCCCTGACTCTGCAAAAGAAGCCACTGTCCACCCACACCCAGCTGGCACTGCAAACAAGGTGACTAGGGCAGAGGCAGAAGAGGTTGTCGAGAGGACGATGGCTCAGTTGTGGAGAGAAGTGAGTCACTGTAGCTAAGTAGCCAGCACGTTGTAGGTATTTGCACAGTGTCAGGCCCTGCGCTCCGGGCTTTTGTCACCTGTGTTCCTGCCAGTCATCCTATGTAGGATAAAACAAAACCCAGCCTTCTCTGGGTCAAGTTGCTTGTCCATGACAATCAACTAGGAGGGGACAGAATGAGGGTTTGAATTCAGTAGGCCAGACTCTTGAGACAATGTACTTAGCATCTTCCCACGCAAAGAGGCTTGTTCATTAAGGTGAGTTCTCTGTCATTTCCCCCTTCCTATGTCTTCAGAGGTTTTCTTGAAGTTCTGACACTTACTTTGGAAGAGCAGCCTCCCTTCTCTTGCCCCATCCCTAGTTTCCAGGGAGGCTTCTCACGGGTTAGGACCAGCTTGCTGAATGTAGCCCAACACTGCCACCTGGTGTTGGAGGCCCAGGACATGCCCGGTGGCCACCACAGACATGGGCTGAGACCCAGTGATCCTGAACACAGCTTTAAAAGATTGTTGTTGTTTCTGACTGTAAAAGAATATGCTCATTGAGAAACGTTTAAGTATGCTTGTAGGGAGCAATTGGAAAAGCCTGCTTGCACAATAGAACGTGAAATCTACTCTGCTTTGACCTCCACAGGGATAGTTCTATAATTGTTCTCATCTCCAAATTCCATCAGATTGTGTTTGTTTTTGTGACGACAGTATTTTTTTCCTCTTTTTTTGAGACAGAGACTCGCTCTGTCATCCAGGCTGGAGTGCAATGGTGCGATCTCGGCTCGCTGCAACCTCCACTTCTCAGATTCAAGCAATTCTCGTGCCTCAGTCTTGCGAGTGGCTGGGACTAAAGGCAGGCACCACTATGCCTGGCTAATTTTTGTATTTTTAGCACACATGGGGTTTCGCCACGTTGCCCAGTCTGGTCTCCAACTCCTGACCTCAAGTGATCTGCCTGCCTTGGCCTCGCAAAGTGCTGTGATTACAGGTGTGAGCCACCATGCCCAGCCTATTATTGTTATGGAGGATAATGGCCTTATTCTTAGGAGAGTCACACTAAAGTGTGTAGGGATATGTCCCACCATGTCTGCAATTGGCTTTCAAATGGTTTGAACAAGAGAGCAGACAGAGACAGAGAAAGAGAGGTAGAGAAATAGGACCATGTTAATCATTGAATCTCAATGGGGAATATACGAGTAGGTGGTCATTGTATAGTTCTTTAAACTTTTTATACGTTTGATATTTTTCAAAATAGGAAGTCACAAGCATCACTGAGTTGAGTGAGGAGAGAGGAGAGACAGCCCAAATGTCAAACATCCACACTTAGGAAAGCTGATGTGAGTGCCCTTCCATATGAGTGGGACTCCTAGGCGCTGCATGTTGCTGACGAGCAAACTGAATGATGTAGGATGGATTCCAGCCTCCACCCTCAATTTGTGAGCTTCTTGGATATGCAATCTTCTCCTGCCTGAGAAGCTCAGTGGTTCCGACCAAACAAAACATGGTGAAGCTCACACAGCATTAAATGCAATTCACCAGAGTGATTTGCAGCAAGAACCTCCTATTATGACCGTCATCAGTGATTCTTTGGAAGCAGATGAGGGGGTCCCCATGATGAATGGCTGCCATCAATGCAGAGGCTTTGCATTTGCTCTGCAGTTTGTGTTGACCTCATCCCCAGGCAGTTTTCCTTTTTGCTGGTTCAACTACATGGGAACAGCTCAGTTCCTTCCTCTAGTGCTGGACACACACACATTTCTCTTTCTAGGTTCTCACCTTCATTCTCTACTAGCAGCTTTTCTATCACTTTTCTATTTTTACCCTAAAGCAGGAAATGCTAGCTCCTAGCAAAGCCCACATGGAAAATAACAATAGGTGAAGAGACCTGATTAAGGTTCCCAAAGTGCCAGTTGATGTCCTCTCTTGCAGGGTTGGGGCAGCGGGGGACAGGTGCATGTGGGAGAAGTAGAATGAAAAGATCCTACCAGGATCGTGGGAACCAGAGTGCCACCATTTCTGAAGTTAATCGCTCCAGTCACCTGGTAAATTCTTCTGGGAGACCTGCATTTAACCAAAGTAAATGTTGAAAAAATGTTGCAATGAGTTCACATCATTGGCAACCCCACTGAGGGAAAGCAGGGAAAGGGATTTTGTAATGAAGCCTCTCCTTCCCCACATGTGCACCTTCTTGCCCCAGGCCTGCCTGCAGGGCTCCACAGTTATGACCTCATTCCTGTGAGATTTCGCGAAGGAAATTCACACTGTGTTCAAACTGGAAACGATTTTTTGCACATTTAAAAGAGGACCCTAGGCCAGGTGCAGTGTTTCACGCCTGTAATCCCAGCACTTTGGGAAGCCAAGGCGGGTGGATCACCTGAGGTCAGGAGTTTGAGACCAGTCTTGCTAAATGCTGAAACTCCATCTGTACAAAAACACATTAGCCGGGTATGATGGTGGGTGCCTGAAATCCCAGCTACTTGGGAGGCTGAGGCAGGAGAATCGCTCGAATCCAAGAGGCAGAGGCTGCAGTGAGCCGAGATAGTTGCAGTGAGCTCAAACCTGGGAGGCAGAGGTTGCAGTGAGCCCAGACTGCACTCCAGCCTGGGGAACAGACTCCGTCAAAAAAAAAAAAAAAAAAATCATTAACTAGACAGCGTATAGTGCTATAGAACACTTTTATTTCTCCCATCTAGCTGTAATTTTATATCCTTTAACCAATTAATCAATTTATCCCTATTCCCTCTCCCATTCCCAGCCTCTAGTAACCACTTTCTATTTCTATCATATCAACTTGTTTAGGTTCTGCATATGAGAAGCATGCATCTGTCTGTTCCTGGCTTATTTACTTAACATAATGTCCTCCAGAAAATGACACAATTTCATTTTTCTTATGGCTGAATAGTATTCCATTGTGTATATGTATCACACTTTTATTCATCTGCTGATAGACACTTCAGTTGATTCCCTATCTTGGCTACTGTGAATAGTGCCTGCTGCAGTAAACATGGAGTTGCAAGATCTCTTTGATATACTGCTTTTCATTCCTTTAGGTATAGGAAATGCCAATAGTGGAATTGCTGGATCATAGGGTAGTTTTATTTGTAGTTTTGTTTTTTGTTTTACTTTTTCAGACAGTGTCTTGCTGTGTCAGCCAGGCTAGAGTGCAGTGTCATGATCTCAGCTCACTGCCATCTGTCTCCCGGGTTCAAGCAATTCTCTTGCATCAGCCTCCCAAGCAGCTGGGGTTATGGGCGTGCACCACTGTGGCTGGCCCTATTTGTAGTTTTTTAAGGAACCTCCATACTGCTCTCCATAATGTCTGTACTAGTGTCACATCCCACCAAAAGTGACTGAGTTCCCTTTCCTCCAGTCCTTGCCAGCATGTTGTCATCTGAAAATAGACATTTGGTAATAGTCAAAGTGGAGTATTTTGTGTTTTTGATTTCCATTTTCCTGATTAATGGTACTGAGCATTTTTTTCACACCACTGTACTTTAGATATACCTTTGGAACTTTTATACTTGTGAAACAGATACAGACAAGTGTGGCTTGAAATTACTCTGACATTTTAAAAGCGAGAGCCCTCACCAACCACGGTAGTATTTTATCACTTTAACAGTTTTAGCTCACAAAGGTAATAAAATGTTGAGGCATCAAAATGTAGGAGCAAAAAGTGAAATTTAAAAGGCTTATCAATAAATATCTGTTGATTCTCCAACATGTGTTGATTCTTTTAGGTGATGGGGATACATAAAACAAAAATGACAAATCAGTGTGCTTACATTCTGTTGTCCCAAGCCTTTGAAATGCCTAAAAGTATAAGAAACAGTTCATACTAGCACACCTACATATGCTGATCAAACGGGGCAATTAACAGAAGACATCTTAAAAAAGGAAGATGCTCGTTTATGGGGAAAAAAATGGCATAAAGTGCCTGTTCAATCTTCCCATCCATTGCAAAGGCAGGCAATTCTTACATCCTATTTTCTTTTAAGATAGATATGGGGAGTCCAGATGTTCTATTAGTGACACAGCTTAGAATGTGATGAGTGCCTGGTTCCTGTTCTAAAAACTAGAAAGGGTCTGGTTGGATGTCAAGGCATCTTCTGAACCACACACAGTTCAGTCCCACCTAGTGAAACCAGGACAATCTCCAACCCCCATCCCTCACCCAATCCTACCCTTAGAAGCAGTTTCGCTTCCTACTAGTCCATCTCCCCAAGACTGTCATATCGGAAGAAGCATCTCATTTCTTATTGGCTTATTTACTCCTAAAATGTGTTCATAAGAGGCTATAATTACTGGTTCAGTTGGTTACTCTTGCTTAGAGACCACATTTCATAATGCTAACAATTCAAGACAGGTTTGCAGTTACGTTTTGCTGACCAATTGTAAAGTGTAATCATTTTTTTTTTTTAAATGCCATTTGCTGTTCCTTTTCTATCTCCCAAAGTGAAGGGACCAAAATTAAAACGAAGAAAAAAAAAAATCAGTAACCTCTTTACATCTTCACACGTTTGGATTCTGTCCAAAGCCCTTTAAACATTCAGAATTCACTCAATACATCTGCTATGTACCAGGCAGTGTTTAGAAAACGAGTGAAGAAATGAGTGATGGAGGGTGTTTATCTATATGGTCTGAGCCATCAGGAAAGGCTTTAAAAAAAAAAGGAAATGAGGTCTCACTAAGGCTAGTCTCAAATAATCCTTCCACCTCAACCTCCCAAGTGCTAGGATTACAAGGCTGAGCCACTGCACCTGGTCCAGGAAAGGTCTCTTGGAGGAGACTGATGAACGGGCAGCATGTTGTGCCAATTTCTACCAAGAGCTTTCCAGGCAGAGGAAATGCAAACTGCAAGGAGAGACTGTAGTGATGAAAATGTGGCAATATTCAGGGGCTTGAACATGTAAGCATGGTAGGAGCTCTGGGTTTTGTTCTGAGTGGGAATCATTGCAGGATTAGGAACAGAACAGCCCGGTGTCTACATTTCACTCTGCTGGCTGAATGGAGAACAGGTTGTCTATGTGCAGGGGCAGGGTAGAGAGGACCTTGGGACATTTGAGTAGAAGCAGAAAGGTTAGGAGGTTGTGGCAGGGATTTGGTTCAAAAATGATCGTGGATTGGACTAGAGAGGTAAACACTAGGGAAATACATTTTCAAAGGCAGAGCTTCTGGGTCTTGATGGATTAAATACAGAGTGTTAGAGAGAAAAAAAAAAAAAGGATGACTTGATTTGGGTTTTGGGCAACTGGAAAAATGATGGTGGCAACAACTAAAAAACTGAGACGAGAATAATCTGAGGCGCAAACCATGAGTTCTTTTTGGAGCTCATGCCGTGTTAAGAAAAGCATCTAAGTGGACTGTCGTTGGGAACTCAGAGATCAGGGCTGGAGATAATCTGGATGTAAAGTGGCACATGCAAGGGATTTTTAGAGTCAAGAGCCTGGATGAGATCAGCTAGGCAGACTACACTTCAGGGCACTGTCAAAGGTCACAATCAGAAAAAGGAGAGTACAGCAAATTAGAGCAGGACCTAAAGAATCCCAACTTTACACCGTAATTTTCACTAAAATGGTGCACTTAATAAATGAGAAACTACTGAAATATACTAAAATTTTAGCAGTAATCTGGTAAATTTCCTTACTCAAATGCAAACTACACATTCTAACTTCCAAAACACAGTTCTGAAATAACTGCACAATATAGTCAAAACATATTTATTACTTTTCAGTGTCATTTTGTACACTCCTGTACAAATACAAGAATATAGCCATATTTACAGGTATTGAAAAGAAATCTGTATATTCAAACCCAACATCTAAATACAGTAGCTGGAAGTCCTGAACTACAATAGTTCCGGTGCGCAAAGTGAATTATTTCCCACATTACCCTCTCCCCTTTAAAACAGTCCCTCAAAGATACGGTGGTTTTTGAACACAATAAACTATTTTGGAAATGGGTAACAATTCCTTGCAAAGTTAAGCACCTCCTTCCCGAGATTTTACAAGTGTGAAACATACAAGATTTTTAAGAAAAAATTTGGGCTGTTAAAAGCAGCACAGTGTCTTCAAACAGGGCTAAAGCATGTTTTTAGCCTGGAATTTTAGGTTAGACAAGTTAGAAAAGTAAAAAGCGGAAGAAAGCTGGTTCTTCCGGGGAGTCTCTAACCATCTTTCATCAAATATACTGTTACAATACCACGTTTCAAAAGTTTAAGTGTAGACTACTAACCTTTTTAAAACAGGAAAAAAAGCCGCTCAAGTTCCCTAGAGGCTATTCAGTATTTCTATTTTCAAATTATCTGAACCAAGGTACACATTCAAATCCATGGCAATACGTCAACTAGATAAGGAATACACCAGAATATTATGTTGTTTTCTCCAGTTACATCAGAGGTTAGGAGCCGAATACCATGTCTGTATTAAAGTGCAATATTTGAAATATTTCCACAAAATTTTAAGTTTTCTGTGTTTAAAAATTCACTACTGGCCAGGCGCAGTGGCTCATGCCTGCAATCCCAGCACTTTGGGAGGCTGAGGCAGGCAAATCACCTGAGGTTGGGAGTTTGAGACCAGCTTGACCAACATGGAGAAACCCTGGCTCTACTAAAACTACAAAATTAGCCAGGCGAGGTGGCGCATGTCTGTAATAGCAGCTACTTTGGAGGTTGAGGCAGGAGAATCGCTTGAACCTGGAAGGCATTCAAGTTTCGGTGAGCTGAGACTGCACTACAGAATGAAACTTAGTTTCAAAAAACAAAACAAAAAATCACCAGTAAGAAATGTCAAACTAGGCGTCTTCTCTTAAAGGTATGTGACTAATTCATTTAGGGATATAAACTTTTTTAAAAAACAAAACAGAGCTACACAGATCAGTAGACTATTCGCAAATCAAATTCAAATTTACCTAAATAAGAAGTTGCCATCTGATCAGGAAATATTTGCCTATTATAACAAATTGCTCACTTCTTTCCAGAAAAGATACAGTAAGGTTTCTGGCCTAACACAACAATTTGGCTTTTCATTTACATGCACTAATTAAATTCAGCAAATGTTAACAATCTCACAGAGGTATGAACATTCCATGACAATAAATTCATGACATTGTCTTTTCTTACATTTTAGAAGTATTCTTATATTACAGAATATAAGCTTCCAGTATATTTTAATTCCTTTTAATTACACTGGAACATTTTTGTATTTTAGAAAACACCAACAGTATCACTTTTTGAGCTTACTGAAAAGCCTCAAGATTTAACTTCCATACTTTTAATATGCTTAAAAGCATAAGAGCAATTTTGAAAGTTATGTTACTATCCCAGAATATAGTAATATTTACATTGATGTCTTAACATAAAAAATATGCCGTTGGTGCTGGCAGTTTTGGAAACATTTATCTTCCCCAACAGAAAAAATTGAACAAACAAAAAAGAAAATCATAAGAAAACCCCAAACCAATTAAAAAAAAAAAAAGAAAGAAAACTTCTCTAAATCAGATGGCAAGATTTTATAATGGTAAAAGTGTTTGGGGGCGGGGGGGGGAGAAATACTTTTTTTTTTCATGTGGAAACCGTTGTGATTTGATACATGACTGGCAGTGTGAAGCTAAGGTCATGTGAATAATATTTTAGCAAAGGAAAAAAAAAGTCAAGGTAATTTTATAGTAGCAATAGTTTCTTTTTTTATTTTAATATACTTTAGGAAACAATATACAAAGCTGCGCTTTCCTGCTATTTCCAGATAACAGCAGGAAGCTCCAATTACACAAATTTAGCGTTTTGTGATGGCTAAGAACAGCAGTCAGCACCAGACTTGAACAGTTAGCTACAACACAAACATCCTTCCAAATGAAATGTCATAATAGCAAGACAGGTAAACCAGGGTTTAACAAATGACAACCACTTGGGAAGTGACTTAATCATTCTTGTTGAATTTCGTATTTCATTAAATATCTTATACACAGTTTCCTGTTAATATGTTTTAAACAAAACCTCCCTTAAGGAATTATTTCAATTAAGTATAAATATTCAACAAGAATAGTTCTGATAAAGAATCCCCAGGTAGTTCAAATTCTAATGTGCATTGACCGAAGGAAAAGAAAAATAACAATTTTTTTTAACATGTTTATTACAACAGATACAATTCACATCTGACTAGCTCTGTTTCCTCTTTCCCCTCCCACAACCATGTTCATTGGGCCATTTCCTTATATTTGAGCAATCAATGTACTTTCAGCACACATGCCTGTCCAGCAGTACTTTTAAGTCCATTCTTACAGGGTGCAAATGGATTTCAATAATTTATACAAACAAGTAGGTTATGCTCAATCACTGCAATTTTAAGCTACTGTACACAGGAATGAAAAGGTTATAGAAAAGTGCCATAGCAACAGTGCCTTAAGAAAGGAGATAAAGAGGAGCCTTAAAAAAATGGATAAAATCAGATCAAGAATTTCAGAGGGAAATGGAACACACGGGAAATGAAAAAACATTTCTCTGCAAAACAAATGGAGAAGCACTGCTCTTGATCAGGTGCAA
Organism: Plecturocebus donacophilus; assembly: GCA_004027715.1. Lineage (NCBI taxonomy): Eukaryota > Metazoa > Chordata > Mammalia > Primates > Pitheciidae > Plecturocebus > Plecturocebus donacophilus. Next base: position 27,740 of record PVKP010016909.1, read on the forward strand.
GTGTGGAAACAGTTGTTTCATGATATTTTGTACACTGCCCATATGTTCAAAATCGTATCCTTAGACACAGATCGCCTGGCGCTTGCACTGAATTTTTGAAAATGCAAGATTTCTGAATGATAAATTAACCCCCCCATTTTTTTTTTTTTTAAAAAAAGCTAATTTTGCAGACAGGTTTACATGTAAAAGGCTAGGTATTTAGCCACCTCAGCATTGATTAGTTTTGGATGTCTAAGCTCTGTTACACATGGCTTCCCATGGCTTCACTCTACAAAACATATTTACAACGTGAAGAATACATCTACAAGAAATCTACATTTTCAAGGGTTTTACAAATCAATCTTGTATCGTTCCCCTGAATTGACTCTCTCAGACCCCGTCCCCTTGTCATTTTCCTTTGCCCAGCTTAACGGTCCAAAGTCTACTTAAATGCAGCTCAAAAATGTTAAGACTGGGCAACAGATTTACAGTTCCTGTTCTCAAAACCATGTGCAATTATTCACATCTTCACACCATGAAGGAATTCTGATTTTTTAGCTTTTCAAGTTCCTTAATTTGTTGTCTCAAAAATAGTATCCTGAAAAACATAAAGCAGACATTAAAACCTGTGTATATATACAAATATTACAGAAACCCAAGCTTTTATAATTACAAATCTTTAAAATTAAAACAATTTCTAAGGCTAAATAATTTTTAAAAATTAACTATAAATTAGATTATAGTTAAGACAAAGTAAACATTTAATACATACTATCTATTAAAGTATGAGGATGATGAAGGAATGTATTAGTTTTCTAACTTTTCTTTTTTAAGACAGAGTCTTTTTCTGTCACCCAGGCTGGAGTGCAGTGGCATAACCTCCACCTCCCAGGTTCAAGCAATTCTCCCTGCCTCAGCCTCCCATGTAGCTGGGATTACAGACACCCGTCCTTATGCTTGGCTAATTTTTAAAGTTTTAGTAAAGATGAGATTTTGCCACGTTGGCCAGGCTGGTCTTTGAACTGCTGATCTGAGACGATCCACCCACGTTGGCTTCCCAAAGTGCTGGGACAGGAGTGAGCTGCCGCGCTTGGCCTGTTCTAACAATTTCTTAATAATTACTTTGGCTAAAACGACTGACTTAAATAAACCTACACTGCATGTTTTGTGGCCCACTATATAGTAAAGAGTAGAATTAACTACTCTTTAAGGTGCAAGAGATTAATCACTTAGAAGAGCAATTCTCAATGTAGATGTGGGTACATTAAAATGCAGCCCAAAACCAGAAAATGAAACACACAAACCCCAGTTACTCAGATTCCCATGAACGTAAAAATCTTTCCTCTTTTTACTCCTCAATTCTGGAAACAAAAATATTTACTGCCAGTACCCATGAATTAGGCATAATCAGGCTGGCTTGATATTCGACTGTCTATGCTGTTTTTCTAAGATGCAATAATGAATAATTTCCTAAAAGTCAAATGATGTTACAGGTCAAAATGAAGACTGTTATGTTAGAACTACTTTCAGAGCAATCCGAGAGTGTAAGAACCCAGGCTGCTACTCAGAAACATTAAGCCATTCCAAGTTTGTCCTCAATTTTATAAATAGGCATTTTAAAAAAATACCTATGGTATTAAAATTGTGACCTAGATATTCTACCTGAGTGAAACACTAGATTAAGAAATGCAAGACAAGAGTTCAGCTGAAAAATACTAAGACGGCAGATACTAGTATCTTGCTGGACAAATTCTTTCTATACTTTTCAAGGGGACTATTGATGATGCAAGGATAAGCAATCTGAAATTTCAATGGAAACAAATACCATCCTCAGCAACAGAGGTCCTTTATAATTAGTATAATTGGCCAATATTTCACTTTTTCAATAATGTATTATTACAGCTTATAGAGTTACGGGAAAAGTCTAATGAGGCATTCATCATGGGCTAAGAGAAAATTACAGGCTTTATCCTTCAGGAATATTATTAAAATATGAAAATGCAGTGACAGAATGTGATCAATGTATCAAAGAGAACTTTATATTTCACAAATAAAATGTGACTTACATTCTTTAGTTCGATTTAAGAGCCATAATCTGAGAAACATAAAAATATATTTCGGTGAAAAACTTACCTTTGCTCTCGCAAAGTTGCTTGAATTTCACATACTCGGACTAAAGATCTTAAATTTTTTAATTCAGTACAAATTTCTGACATGTGAACACTTCCCAAGTTATGCGCTTCTTCGCGTAACCTTGAGGCCTGTAATTAATGAACGAAACATAAAATACATTACAAATTACATGAACATACAAAAAATAAAACATTAAATTTCTCAGCAGAGTTTTATACTAAGATTAAAGAATAATCCTTTTCCTTTAAATACACAAAAATGCTGGTGAATCTAACAGGGAAAATGAATTTCTTTTAAGAAATTGTCTTTAAGGGTGGAAGGTACCTATTTAAGATTTCCCTTCCAAGTTGGAGAATTTCCAATCTCAAGCTAACACAGCACTAAGAAAGGAGGACTCATAATTTGTGGTTAATAAAGATGCTGGGTGAGCTGAAGAGTGTCATTCCTGCAAGTTCAGTTATTAAATATTGATTAAAGAGTTTCACTATACTCCTGTACCATAAGACATACAACAACATATTCTCTGTAAACTTTCAGAACACCCCAGAAGGTTAGTTATCTGGCAAAAAGAAATAGGCAAATGGCAGTAACTGGAATGTCCTAAGGTCTCTGATCTCAAAGTTAAAAATGTTTCCCAACTTCCAGTTGCTCGTCTGGTGGGAGAGTCATAGAAAATTAACAGTTCTTTTCTTTGTTTTGAGACAGAGTCTCACTCTGTTACCCAGGCTGAAGTGCAGTGGAGCGATCTCAGCTCACTGCAACCTCCGCCTCCTAAGTTCAAGAGATTCTGGTGCCTCAGGCTCCCAAGTAGCTGGAATTACAGGTGCATGCCACCACACCTGGTTACTTTTTGCACCTATGGTTAGAGATGGGGTTTCACCATGTTAGCCAGGCTAGTCTCCAACTCCTGGCCTCAAGTGATCCACATGCCTTGGCCTCCCAAATTGTTGGGATCACAGGTATGAGCCACTGCACTTGGCCAGATTAACAGTTCTAATGGATTCTGAAACTATCATAGCAGCTGAGTGGTAAAAGTACACTGGCATTGAGCCACATCACTCTGTTAACTGGATGACCTTGGGATAACCTACTTGGTCTTAAGGATTTCAATGGCAAAATGAGAAAATGCTATCTGCACGGCTTAGCTGTTTTAAGTGGCAGAGAAAATAAATATAAGGCACAGAGTTAACTGCTGAGTACTTGACAACAGTGGCTATAATTATGTTAAAATATTTTGTAAAACCAAAACAGTTATTTTATATATCAAATATTTTTTTTAAATGACTATAAAGATCAAGTTAAAGATTCGTTATTTTTAAATATTGCTTGAATTCAGTGGTCTACATTAGATTTTCTAGAAGTTGACTTAAGTTCTGTTTTGCTAATCACCTAAAGGTAAAATATAGGCTGTACATAACATACCTGCTTCTCTGCATGATCTGCAGGCCATCCTTGAACATGTTTTATGAGATTTTCATTGAAGTGTGCTGCTAGTGCAGGCGTGAATGAACACGTGGGTCGGGTAGATGAATTCTGTGATACAACTGTTGCATTTGATGCATTGCTATTAGAAGTATGATTTGGACCAGGTGATGGACTTCTCTGGCTACTATAAAACAGAATTGAATGTGCAGTTTGTTTAAAAGTAGTTTCTAGTTATCCTGGAAGCTGCATGTTAATACCTTTTATCAACTTAAAGATATCCAAATTCCTAGAAAAAATCTGTTATTTTAACATCCAAAGTATATTATTCCTCAAAATACTTTAGGGGAGAAAAGTCCTTTTAACACTACTGTCAGAGTCCAATGTAAACTGTACTCACCAAATCTGAGAGCAGAACCTGTTAACTTTGTGTGCCACAAACACTACTAATACAACTAAAAAATGATCACATTTTAACAGCTGTAGATACAACATGCATCTGAAGGCTGTGTCTCATGTATATGTAAGAAGGAAAATGATCACATTTTAACAGCTGTAGGTACAACATGCATCTGAAGACTGTATCTCATATATATCTAGGTAAGAAGGGGAAATGATCACATTTTAACAGCTGTAGATACAATATGCATCTGAAGACTGTGTCTCATGTATGTCCAGGTAAGAAGGGGAAATGATCACATTTTAACAGCTGTAGATACAACATGCATCAGAAGACGGTGTCTCATATATATCTAGGTAAGAAGAAAAATGATCACATTTTAACAGCTGTAGATACAACATGCATCTGAAGACTGTGTCTCATGTATATCTAGGTAAGAAGGGGAAATGATCACATTTTAACAGCTGTAGATACAACATGCATCTGAAGACTGTCTCATATATATCTAGGTAAGAAGGAAAATGATCACATTTTAACAGCTGTAGATACAACATGCATCTGAAGACTGTGTCTCATGTATGTCTGGGTAAGAAGGGGAAATGATCACATTTTAAGAGCTGTAGATACAACATGCATCTGAAGGCTGTGTCTCATGTATGTCTAGGTCAGAAGGGGAAACGCATACTGCCTTTGTTCAGCCTCAGAACTTCTGAATCAGAGGGTAAAATAATGTGAGGCAAAATACATTTTATTGGATAGCACTGAACAAGCATAGTGGCAAAACAAGGCCAAAAATAAAACTCTGAGACTATTTATCTTCTTTTAAAACTGAATGGTTTGGGCCAGGGTTGGGGATATGGTGGTGAGAACCAACAAATTTAATCACCCAAGCTGATCTCCTACCTGCTTCACCAGACTTGGCTCTGAATGAATTTCAGTTTTTTCCAAAAACTACATCTCCCAAAAGATGAAGAGTTTTCATCACTGAGGATATTTAAAATAATACTGCAGCCTCTAAAGACAATCTAAAAGAAGCAATGTGCTGAGCAATGGCAACACTGCTGGAGTAAGTAGACAGCTTCCCAAGGTGATTATTTTGAAGGTAACAACTCTCATTTGGAGGCATAAGTTGAAATGCTTGTTTAGAAAACAATAAAAACAGTTCAATTATTTTGCCACCTCATAGTATGAAATAAAAAAATATGAAAATCAAATGAAAACCATTCAACAAATTTCATTTAAATTTGTATTGTTAATGAACCAAGAAAAGTGCTAACACAGTACAGTGGTATAGAACTATCTAAAAAGCCATCTGTATAGGGTCAGCATTAGGCTATCAGGAAAGCCTGATTATATATACCAGTTGGGATACAGCCCAAGTTTTAGGTATGAGACTTTGGCTTTATCAATATACTCAAATCAAAACTGCTATGAGGTTAAAAAGTGATGTAATTCCAACAAATATTATAGAATCATGTGCCTTTCCGGTATAAGCATCACAAATCTTTAGCCCCACCATATTCCACTGTGTAAAATTAAAAAAAAAAAAAGAGGGACTTTTTTCAAAATAACCCGGGCTTCACTACTAAAGACAATAAACTACCTGTTGCATACGTATTTATCTTTATAAATTTTACAACATAGAAGCCTAGTTTAGGCTATTCATGGAGTCTAAGGTTAAGTTATATTTTACATATATAATATTGAAACAATGCAATATGCCATAATTAAAGAAAACAATAATGTGGTCTCAATATATAGTATCAACCTACCTTGAGCGTTGAAGACTTCGAGGAGAAACAGGTTCATGACCTTGCTGCTTGTCAGCAGTTACAGGCTGCTGTGTGGCCGACTGTGACACTGGTCCTTGCTTAACTACTGGAGTATTAACCTGAAATGTCAAAATCTGGTGAGATGGTCCCCAAATCTAATCCACATCTCTCCCCACAAAAATCTAGGTGATCATCTTAAAACATGTAAAATGTGGTGTTTTAAAGAAGTAGAATTCAAAGGACTAGCCAAAGGCCATATAGCTAGAAGGCAGTCAGGTTCTGAAACTTAGATCTCATTTCTTTGTAGAAATGGCCCAAGGTCATAAAATTACTTCTCTATCAAACCAGTATAAGAAACTAGCTCTCCTCATTTTCAGCTCGGTTTTCTTTCCTATACATTCTGTCTCTTCTGATATACTGTTACTTTTATATCAATGTAAGTATGTATGCTACCACATCATACATACATGGATGCTCAGATTTCAATGACATATGGAGAAATAGCTAATTGGGCTATCAGAAAATGAGTTATGGCTCATATAAAATTCTACATGAGAGTTTTTCAAGGAGATGTTACTCTGCAGAAGTAGACTGAGAAGTCCATGATTACCAATCGGGCTACCTATTATATTCAGAAGCCACAGACAGAGAAAACAAGCAGTTTAAAATATAAGCTCCAAACTGAGGCACAAAGGCAGATGGAGTCCTTTGTGATAAAGTCACACCTCACTGCTTTTGCCGGTGGTGAGGGGATATGATTAATAATTCTCCCTAACGAATCTGGAATGTCCTGCTTACTTCTGAATATTACCTATCAGTTCAAATCAAGTCTTATAAAGAACATCTTAGTAAGTGTTACATAAAAGCCCAAATGTTCAATTATTTTAAAAATAACTTGAAAAAGTTTTTGGAATACAAAAACTGACAGCTATCTGCTTAAAGTTTTTTTTTTTTTTAGACAGGGTCTCAGTCCTGTTGCCTAAGTCTGGAGTACAGAGTGGTGTGATCTTGGCTCACTCTAACCTCAATTTCCCAGGCTCAGATGATCCTCCTACCTCAGCCTTCTGAGTAGTGCACATCACCATGCCTAGCTAAGTTGTTTTATCTTTATTTTTAAAAGACAGAGTCTTGCTCTCTTGCCCAAGCTGGAGTGCAGTGGTGCAATCTTGGTTTACAGCAACTCCACTTCCTGGGCCAAGTGATTCTCATGGATCAGCCTCCTGAGTAGCTGGGATTATAGGCCTGTGCCACCATGCCTGGCTAATTTTTGTACTTTTAGTAGAGACAGAGTTTCACCTGTTGGCCAGGCTTGCTTTAAATTCCTGGCCTCAAGTGCCCCGCCTGCCTCTGCTCCTCAATGTGCTGGGATTACAGGTGTAAGCCACCACGCACATCCCTCAGAAAATTTTCAAATTATTTTTGTAGACATGGAGTCTTGCTATACTGCCCAGGGCCTAATGCAATCCTCCTGCCTTGCCCTCCAAAGTGCTGTAATTACAGGTGTGAGCCACGGCACCCAGGCTGCTTAAATGATTTGAAATGCTGCTTTGACAAAGTGACTATAAAGCCAATACTACCACTTATTTCACTTTTAACCACTATTTACTGTACTTTTAAAATACCACCCTAAAGACAAGTTCTAAGCTCCAAAAATAACACCTCTTCTCTTCTGCTGAAACTCACGTGTTAATTCTTTCTCCCTCAAAATACTGGCAAATGATAAGGAACTACATAATAAACTGTAACTTGGAATTTTAAAAAATTAATCTAAATTGATCCTAAAACATGTATTCATCAATGGCCAAGGACTTAAAAGCTGATCAACCACCTCTTTCAAGTTATGTTTCACTGCATTTTTATTTTGGGGCTTCTGCTTAAGATCTTAAAAAGAATTCTTTGGCATTAAAAAGTTTGAAACAGTCCACTGTTCCACAACTACTCAAAAGAAATCCCCCCTATATTTACCATTTATTTAGACCAGCAATTTTCTAACTGTACCTATGGAGGCAGCCATGTAAGATTCTGCTGGGACAAATAGAGGCAATGTAAGCTTAGTAAAATGGATCCCTGTATTCACAAACACCTAGGTTTCAAATTCTGACTCTATCACAAAAACTAGACTTAACTAAAAGTTTGATTTTTCTTATCTGTTAAATGAAGCAAGTGATTCTCCTGATGTGAAAGTTAAACATCCATTAAGTTCTTAGCACAGAAACTACCTCATTTTTAAAATACAAATATGGGAAAGTTGCTGGAAAACATGTTCTCTCATATCTTTTAGAGTTTGAAAATTTTACAAATATTAAGACTCAGTATACCCTCTAGATCTCACTCTCCACATCACTGAGAAATTCTAGGCCGCATCTACTACCGTATCTGTCATTCATTCCACCGTTACACCTCATTCTCAGAGGACTTTTTCTATAACAGATTCTAAAACGTTACTGATTTTCCAAAAGTAGTTTCTTTCCCAAATGTCCCTCAAAGGTGACATACCTTTGGCTGCGATGAAACAGGAGGAGTACTGATCAAAGGTTTGATAGGGACTGTGTTAGTCTGAGGTGTGCTTATTCTTGGAGAAACATATGATCTTGGGGATGACGCATCAGACGTTAAAGACATTGGAGACTGATTAGATGGCTGGGCTGTAATAGAGGAAAGCAATTAATTTTAAAGAAAAACAAACAAAAAACTAAAGTCCTTTGTAATATATGTGGTAAAGATCTTTGTATCACTCTAAACCCCCTACCCCCACATTACCCAGAGAACGCTTATATGAATAAATCAGAATCTGACCTTCTCACTGGGCCGCACTACGTGAGCTGTGTGTTAAGAGGTAAGCACACCGAGTGTGGCCCACTCTCCTTTATGGGGCAGGAACAGGAAGCTGGGCCTGAACCTATTCTCACATGGAAGGCCTCCTCACCATCCTTATTTCTTCTTTCTTATTCTACATTTAGGCCCAGGTATCCCACGCAGTCTCCTGCTCATGAAGCTAGCCAGAGGGTTGCAAGAGTCTTTTTGCACCATTATACTTCCATTCCAGACCAGGTATTCCTGCTGTTTATCAGCTTTCTGACAAAGTGACCCTTTCACTTCCCATTTGCTCCTATGTGTATCTCTCTCCATTTGGATACCTTCATGAAGAGGGATATCTAATTCAAGGCAGAAAATGAGTATTTCCATATTATCCAGTTGAAAAACATCTAATGTCAATCTGAACCAAACTTCAACTCTTCAAATACATGCAGTGTTTCACAAAGATACATGGCATCTCATACTTTTCTTTCAGCTTTGGCATTAAAAAAAACCTAATTAATAACAAAGTCTGAATTAAATACAGATTTGATGGCAATACCTTAAGACAAATGTCAAAGCTTGCTTTATCTAAAAAGAAAGGAAATAAAAATACTACTGTATATGCCAATGTTACAAAAAAAAAAACGAAAACTATTGTAGCTAATCTCTTAAAAAACTAAAAACAAAACAAAACAAAAAAAAACCACTAAAAGCAAAAAAGGGCTATTAATTCCAAAACAAAATCAAGATACTATTCTAGAGATAGATTAAGATTAGTATGAATACCTTGTGTAGAGAGCTGAGCAGCTTGAGAAATCAGAGATGTTATGTTGAAAGCAGATGGTCCAGCAGTAAGAAACTTATGAATTATAGACTGCAGTGAGGCTTGTGTCACAGCTGCTGTAAGAACTAAAAACATATTATTTCATACATTCAAATAAAAACAGAGTCTTATGTGGCATCAGTAACAACCTGACAAGGAAGAGGACCCAGGAGAAACTGGAATATTTCAAACTAGAACTCTCAAAACAACCTACTAGATAGGAGTAATACAATGGGGTCCCAAGATTTAAATGATCTGAGGCAGAGAAAAAGAAACTTAATGGGTTTACAATAAAGGTAAACCAACAGAGTTTCCTTTACACTAATAAATGAAGATGATCACCTGAACAAAGGCTCTCTATGAGACTTAGAGAGTGTTCACAGGAACTTCGGATTACGTTAGAAACCTATTTACATGTGAGTGCTCGGTATGTTTTTTGGAATTAACTGGTTAAACGCTTGCTATTTCATGTGATTGCCTTTTGATACAAGATGGCCATTCAAATCCTGTATCAACATCCACCCCAATAATCTAAAAATGGATACAAAAAAATGAGTATTTGTAAATACCACGTTATTTTTCACATGCATAAGATATTTTATTACTGACTAACTATTATTTCCTCAACTATTTCTTCATTTTGGAGACAAGGTTGTGCAATCACAGCTCCTCAAAACCCTGACCTTCCAGGCTTAGGTTATCCTCCACCTTAGCCTCCCAAGTAGATGAAACTACAGGCGTTCACCACCATGCACAGCTAATTTTTTGTGTTTTTAGTAGAGATAGGGTTTTACCATGTTGCCCAGGCTGTCTCAAACTCCCGGGCTCAAGTGGTTCACTGGCCTTGAGCCACTGCACCTGGCCTCCTCAAACTATTTAAAAGCCCCACTCTGCCTAAGTGAAACATTTACCTACCACACAAGAGAACAGCATGGTTTGAGAATAAAATACAAAAAAATTAAGCGGTAAGAACAGACTAATGACCAACTAGCCTGAGATAGCTCTATTTTTAGGATAAGAACTTAACCACTTAACACTACTTTTAGGTATATTATGTGAAAAGGTACACAAAAATTGACCATTTTAATTTTTTTATTTTGAGACAGAGTTTTGCTCTGTCAGCCAGGCTGGAGTGCAGAGGCATGATCTCGGCTTACTGCAACCTCCGCCTCCTGGCTTCAAGTGATTATTGTGCCTCAGCCCCCCAAGTAGCTAGGATTTAGAGGCATGTGCCACCACACCTGGCTAACTTTTGTATTTTTAGTAGAGATGGGGTTTCACTATCTTGGTCAGGCTGGTCTCAAACTCCTGACCTCTGGTAATCCACCCACCTCGACCTAAAAACTGATCATTTTCAACAGAAAATTTTGCAGTACTCTTAGGAATTAATGTGTAAAACCGAATAGTTTCCAAATTAAAACTACATCTACTTTTATTCAGACTTTTTCAAGGTGGCTACCTAAATATTCTGAAACATAAGTAGCATTACTGAAAAGCAAGACTAGAATTAAACAATGCAATTCACCAGGAAAAGAAGGCAGTATCTTATCTATACCTATCTCCTCCTTTCTCAGTATTATTAAAAAGTATTTTAAGTAGTTACCTGAATTCCTACTTTTCTAGTAATTAGTATATTTTAAATATTCTGAGTAATTATTTATACACGTTCTTAGAAACATATCGAAGTTTTTGGACCAATTTCAACAAATGCTCTATTGTTTTTATGTAAAATATCACCATACACATTAAGTACATAGAATGGCTTATCTCCGGTAACTACCAGACACATAACAAGTACTAAAAAACATACACAAGATCCAAGCACCACTAACTCAATTATACTACCAATGGTCTTAAACTATAGGGGATATAAATTCCAAACTCCAAAAAACAAAAAATAATAATAATAATGGTGAACTATAAACTTCAAAAGAAAACAAAGACCATTCCTAAACTGGAGATTTTTACTACTTATGTAATTTTGCACAATCAAAATAAATTTTAAAAAGTTATGAAGATTTACCTTCATTTATTTTAGATATGTCCACATTAGAATTATTAAGCTGCAGCGTGGCCTGCAAAGCAGGAAGCAACTGTCTAAGAAGGTTTGGGTCCTGAAGTAGTGGAGGTATTGGTGACTGTGGAACAGGAGAGACAGGGACTGCTGAAGCAGATGTTGGAGGTGCAGATGTAGGGTTCAGCCCAGACGCAGAAGACGTAGAAGGAGTTGTGCAAGAATGTGACACGGATTTGTCTCCTGATGTAGATTCTAAATAAAAAGATAATAAGCCTGAAAAGTTGCTTGAATAGATAAAATTGGAACAAACATCCAGAGAACACCTCTCATGTGCCAGGCACCTAACACAAGTAATCTCATTTAACCCTTAAACTGGAGCACATAGAGGATACTCAGTAAACATGCAAGTGATGAGAATAATGATTTAGGCATTTCTTATCCTATTTCATAAATGAGAAAGCTGAACAAAAAAGGTTAGGTAACTTGAAGCCATAAAACCTGGTAAACCACACGCACATCTGATTTGAAAGTACCAATCTCTGTCTACCAGCAATGCTATCTCAAACACAATTAACTATTAACCACACATTCAAATAAGCTTTCATTAGGATAAAGGGACAATATAACTCTACAGGACTTAATTTATCTCACAAACTAAGGTGAAAAATGACGGCCACAGTAACAACCTATCTAGATATGACATTGGTCTTAATATAAATCAGGATAGGTACACCAAGGTGGTTACACCCAGAATGGGCTAAAGACATGATAAGAGACTTTTATACTTAATACCTGAGTTTTATAACTACATACTTCCCTTTTGTAATTCAATATAAGGCAATGAGCTATTTGTTTCATTTAAAGATTATTAAAATTAAAAAGGACAGTTTAATAGTAAAGACAACCCATCTCATAGTATTTAGAAATAAAGGATGTATGATATATGCACAGAAAATTATTTGAAAGCTGTTGTTTCAAATTATTTAAATAGATTCAGTGTTAACTGTAATCAAAGCCCATAAGAGCACTGTCAGTAGTATTTGACAAGCTAATAACACAAACCTTGCAGATTCCATATCCTGAAGAAACAGAAAACTGCTAGCAGGACATATGCCAAATACAAAAACTTACATCTAAAACAAAGCCAGTTTAAGATAGAATGAACTTTTATATAGGTATTTAAGTCTTAAACTATTAGAAGAAAACACAGAAATATATCTGTAACACCAAGCAGAAGATTTCTAAAGTTACAAAAAGCAAAACAATTATATTCCAAGTATTTTTAATCAAGACTATTTAAAGAACCTCTATAAATCAAAAACGACAAACTGCCCAACAGAAAAATGTATGGAAGACATAAAAAGGTATTTCAAAGAAGGAATCTGAATGCCTAGGAAATGCAAGAAAATATGCTCAACTTCATTAAAAATCAGGAAAATGTAAAACAAAGCAACACATCCCTTTACACTTACCATAATGAAAAACTTAAAAGTCAGACAATACCAAATGTTGACAAAGAGTAATGAGAACATTTACTTTATATTTCTGGTGGACAATAAATTGATACAACCACACTGGAAAGTAATTTGGCATTATTTAGAAAATTTGAAGATACAAACACTGCATGACCCAATAATTCCCCTTTACGTACACACCCACAGAGAAACTCTTTGATATATTTAAACCAGGAGAAACAGTAAATGACTATCATAATAGCATTTCTGTATTTTAGCACAAACCTACAAACAACCTATGTAAGATTTTAAAGATCCTGTATACAGTACTAGCAAGTTTACTGAAAACAGACTCTACTATCTACTATCAGTCTTTTTACACTATTATAATGGTCGAAAAAACTAGGAATAACAGCTCTCTAAAGCATGGCTCTCATAGCTGATTTAAGTACATTTCAAAAATGTATTGATTAACCATGAACTCAGAAGGACTAAGATATTTTTATTTGTGTAAGATATACACTTTTAAAGGAAGGTACTTGAATCCAGCAGACTATCTATTATTTTCAGCTTTGCTATTCTGGATTCAAAGACAAGCATAAAGGTTGAATGAAATGATAAATGTTTTCCTTGTGAAAATTCTCCTGTCAGATGGTCGTGGTGGCTCAAGCCTATAATCCCAGCATTTTGAGAGGCGAATGATTGCTTGAGCCCAGGAGTTCAAGACCAGCCTAGGCAACATGGCAAAACCCTGTCTCTACTAAAAATACAAAAAATTAGCTAATAAAAATACAAAAAATTAGCTAGGTATGGTGGCCTGCACCTGTGGTCCCAGCTACTCAGGAAACCAAGGTAGAAGAATCACCTGAGCCATGGAAGCTGTGGCTGCAGTAAGCTGTGACTGAGACACTGCAATCCAGCCTGGGCAATGGGAGTGAGGCCCTATCTAAAAAAACCCAAAAAACTGCTGTCAGCCATTGTATTTTATGGGGCAATCAATTATAGACTATATTAGCAGTACTCTCCAGATCATATCCCTTGTAAAGGTTCCCTCGCATACAACTTTGGGGTATCTTGATTAATATTCATAATGAAATAAGCTCTATATTTCTACTTACTGCATCAATTAAACTAGTACTAATATCCCTGTGAAATCATCCTCATTCTTTGTTATTTCTGTAAATTTTCTTCTGCTTTTAGTAACAGAAACAAGTTGGAGAAGAAAAGCGCAAGGTGTTCACAATTTTATTTGGTGCTGCCAAATCTCAGAGACATGAAAAAGTAACAGAAGGGCTTAAAAATCCTTCAGTGTTGACCATCAAGCAAAGCAAAAAGGAAAATAACTCCAGAACAGAAAACAAATACATATCATCATTAACAAAGAATAACAAAAACATCCTTAATTTCTACTTAGTAAGTTTATTTACCCAAACGACAGACTTCTTTTGTAGTTTTGGAGAATTATAGGTGAGTAGCGTGGAAACCAGTTGATCCTACTTAATATTTATGGGACTCCTGGGCAAGTGACATCTCTGAAGGCCAGAATTTCTTTATGAAAAGGTTTGATTTTTCTCAACAGACTGCTCATGAGAATCACTTCTAAAGTTAAAAAACAAAATGAAACAGATACCTGGGCCCCAAGCCACATCTATTGAAACTGGGGAAGCCTGGGCATATCTAACAACTTGTAAAAGTTTTATGTGTAATTCTGGCACTACTTAGTGTTTATGTCAAAGTAGACTGGAGAACCTCCAAGGTTCCTTTTAACTTTAAAAACAAACAAAAGAAAACATAAAGCAAAACTGAAAAAAATATAGCACAATGTGGAGAATTGAGTTAAATAAGACTATGATCAAGGACAGAAGCGAAATCTTTTTTCCAGGCAGGTCTTCGGCATGCTATATTTACACTTTTTTTTATTGCTCCACTCGCCCCAAACGTCCTGCTAAAGCATGTTGCCAAGTTATTTACGTATTTCTTATGTGACATGCCTCTTATGTTACATGCCTCAATCTACACGTATAATACTCGTAGCTGAGTTTAATAATTAATACAAAATATAAAATGCTATTCTGAGAGGTAGTTTTAGTTTTATCATTGAAATACTATAAAAGACAGAAGTTTTACATTTAAAGTGTTGGTTGGGTGCCGCTCCTCTTTGTTTAGGGTACCCTTATTCAAATCTAGCATATTACTCAGGATCTTCTATTACATAACATTTATTATCCCTCCTTTCTACTAGGAACATGAGCTTCCTCAGGAGAGAAATTTTTCTGCACCCCTGCCTTCCCCTCTTTTTATTTGACATACAGTTGTTCTCTGTGAACCAGGCTGGAGTGTGGTGGTATGATCTTGGCTCACTGCAATGGCCGCCTTCCGGTTAAAGTGATTCTCCCGCCTCAGCTGGGATTATAGGTGGGCACCACCATGCCCAGCAAATTTTTTGTATTTTTAGTAGAGATGGGGTTTTGCCATGTTGGCCAGGCTGGTCTCGAACTCCTGGCCTCAAGAGATCTGCCCACTTCAGCCTCCCACAATGCTGGGATTACAAGGCATGTGCCGCCATGCCCAGCCTTATTGTACTTTTTTCTGTAGCCCTGGTAGAAAACAGGACTTGGTACCAAAATAGCATCAACATATATTTGTTGCCTGGATGCCAGTTAATGACAGCATTCTTCAATACAGGTAACAGGAGCATGTACATGTGCATTTGCATTTAACTTCTAAATGCATTAAACAAATTTTTTAAAAAAATTGATAATGCTGGGAAGGTAGGCCTAAAGCTTTCATCTGTAACAGTCAAAGGAAATGATGAACAGCTCATTTTATGCTATATTCATGAAGCTAAGTAACAGTATATAGAGACAAATTAAACTTATTTTAAATAATCTTATAAAATAACTCAAACCATCTTTTGTAAACAAGGCAAAAAAACTTTGGAATAATTTTTAAAAATCAGTATACTTTTAGTATACAAATATCTAATTGTAATTAACACTTTCATGAGTCTGAAACCTTTTAAGCTAATTTGTAAGGATGTGAGGCTATATGCTTACAACGTTTTACATGTTTACATCAAACTGAACATAAAATGTGCATCTTTGAAAATAGCTAACCACAAAGAATGAACTTACATAAAAGACAATGTAGTGTTTCTCATTACAAAATCAGTTCAATGCATTCTTCTGTTCTTTAAGAGTATCAGCCCTACTCTCGTTGCTTGAATGAAAACTTATCCAAGCACTAAAGAAACCTAAGCTACTAGAAAGCAAGCTGCTCCAACCCATGACCCATGGGCCGCATGCTGCCTAGGCCGGGTTTGAATGTGGCCCGACACAAATCTATAAACTTTCTTAAAACATCCGATTTCTTTTAAAAGCTCATCAGCTACCATTAGTGTATTTGTATGTGGCCCAAGACAGTTCTTCTTCTTCCAGTGTGGCCCAGGGAAGCCAAAAGATTAGATACTCCTGCTTTAAACGGTCTTTCATAATCAGTCTTTGGTAATGGAATAATATCTGGTTTTAGATCTACTGTTGACCTGTGCACTTTTAAAAGATATTTTGTGATCTCTTCCTAAGCTGTTTTAAACTTTCCCTCACTCTCCCATTTGACATTTCTGTGACTTGTGTATCTCTGACCATTTATTTGATATGTGCTGTAAATGTCACCATTTGATTTTAAATTGTGTATATCTGCTTTAAGAGACAAAAACTCTTAATGCTTTATATTTATAAATTATTACCTTGTATCTCCAAATTCTGCTGGGGCTGAGGGGGCGGGGGTTGGTGGCTGGGTGGGGAGTAGGGTGACCAACCTACCAAAGACTAGACGCATAAAAATCTGTTGCTATAACCTCTTTCTAAGGTTTAAAATATTATCACTTCAATTCTTCTAATAGGTATCCTTGCAAACCACTGTGGACAGCATAAAGTCAAATGCTACATCTGACCTTTTTTTCTGGTATCTCAACTCCTTTTCAATATACAGTAAGATCTAAATGACACCGGTAATAAGTGCACTTCTAATCACTACTTTCCTGTGGTGTCTTGACAGCTGCTGTAATACTGAGCAGGACATGGGAACGTGTGAAGCTCAATTACTGCTACAAAGGCAGTCTGCTTTATTTTTTAATAGTGGTGTTACATGGGAGACACGGAGCAGACTATGAAAAGGTATGTAAATGTAGTAGGAAAAAAATATAAGGTAGGTAGGTGACAACACCTATTATAAACCTTAGTGCGATTTTCATTTAATTTTTAAATTCATGAGTTTTTTTATTCATGTATCTTTCTAGCACTCAACGCATTTATAAATGCACATAAATATGCTGATGCTTTATAACAAAGACAGTATCTTTTTCAACTTTTTTATTCAACTGAGAAAATCTTCATATTAATACATACAAAAGTTAAGCAAATTCTAATAGATTTTGCTGAAGTGACATCCCATGCTAGCAGGACCCACTTACATACTCCCACATATTCTACTTCCCAACATTCAATTGTTGTCACTAGTCTCAAGAGTAAAAAATGTCCTCATAGTAATGTTAATTTTCAGCACATACTGGCAATCTTTCTCTTGCATTGTTTTTATCCTGGTAAAGTATACACAGCATCAAATTTACTATTTTAACCATTTTACAAGAATGCTTATTCTTGTAATTATTCTGTGTATACTTTTAAGTACATCCACATTTCTGTGCAACTATCACCACTATACATCTCCAGAACATTTTCGTCTTCCCAAACAGAAACTTAACACCCACTCCCACCCCGGGTACCACCCACCAGTCCCTGGGAACTACTATTCTACTTTCTGTCTGTACCAATTTGCCCATTCTAGGTACCCTTGTATATGTAGAATCATAAAATATGAGTTCTTCTGTGTCTACCTTATTTCATTTCATGTAAGTCTCAAGGTTCATAAATGTAGCATGTATCAGACTGTCTCCCTCTGAAGGATGAATATTGTATTGTTATGTCTATGTATCACAATGTATCCTTTCATCTGATGACGAACACTTGACCATTTCTACCTAATGTTTGTCTATTGTGAATAATTACTAGGAACACATGCATGTAAGCATGTTTGAGTCCCTGTCTTTCTTTTGGGTATATATCTAGAAATGGAATTGCTGGATTATACATGTGATTTTATGTTTAACTTTTTGAGGAACTGCCAAACTATATTCCAGAGATGCTGCATTTTACATTCCCAACAATGCACAAGGGTTTCAGTTCTTCCACATCCTACAAAACACCTGTTACTTCCTTCCATTTTTTAATTCTAATAGTCATCCTAATGGGTATTAAGCGGTACTTCATTGTGATTTTTGACTTGCATTTCCTAATGACTAATGAGGTTGAGCATCTTCCCATGTGCTTACTGGACACCAAAATGTCTTCTTTGCAGAAATGTTTATTCAAGTCCTTTGCTCATGTATGAACTGGGTGTGTTTTACGTGGTTGGGTTGGACTTCTACATATTGTTATTCATCCCTTATCACATATTATAAATATTTTCTTTCATTCTATGAGTTGCATTTTCGCTCTCTCCGATGCACAAGTTTTTAATACTGATGAAGTTCAATGTGTTCTTTTTTTCTTTTGTTGCCTGGTATCATATTTCAAGAAATCATGGCCAAATCCAATGACATGAAGATTGTGCTTTCTTCTATGTCTTAATGTTTTAGTTCTTAAATTCAGGTCTTTGATCCATTCTCAGTGAATTTTTGTATATAGTGCAATTGCCCTTTTCTAATTTTCTGTTCATAAGTCTATGTCCACTGTTCTACTGGATTGTCTTTTTCATACTGCTTTGTATGAATTAATGTATCTTTTTTTTTTTTTTAAAGAATAAAAGAGAGAAAGAAAGAGGAAGAGATTTTAGAAAAAGAGAGGAAAGGAGAAAGAAACAGCAAAAGGAAGAAAAAAGAATGAAAGAAAGAGGAAGAGATTTTAGAAAAGGAGAGAAAGAAACAGCAAAAGAAAGAAAGAAAAAAAAAATGAAAGAGAGAAAGAAAGAGAAAGAGGGAGAGAGAATGGGATTCTTGTTTTATTGCCCAGGCTAGAATACAGTCTAAAAATGGGTATTAAAAACCTCTTTTATGCCAATAATTGTGCTTAACAATGGAGACAGGAAGGAATAGGGGATGAAAATAACAAATAAGCAGACAACCAATATTTTATTTAAACCTGTGGAATGCTATGCAATTGCTCGGGAGTGATTTACTTCCAATTATGTGGTCACTTTTTAAAACAGGTATAATGTGATATTGAGAAAAATGTATGTTTTGTGGATTTGGGGGAGGAGAGTTCCGTAAATATTTGTTAAGTCTAGTTGTTCCAGGTCTGAGTTCAAGTCCTGGATATCCTTGTTAATTTTCTATCTCGTTGATCTGTGTAATATTAACAGTGTAGTGTTAAAGTCTCCCACTATTATTGTGTGAGAGTCTAAGTCTCTTTGTAAGTCATTAAGAACTTGCCCTATGTATCTGGGTGCTCCTGTAATGGATGCGTATATATTTAGGATCGTTAGCTCTTCTTGTTGCATTGATCCTTTCACCACCATGTAATGTCCCTCTTTGTTTCTTGTGTTCTTTGTTGTTTTAAAGTCTGTTTTATCAGAGACGAAAATCACAGCTTCTG
>PVKP010016910.1:0-47182 GCA_004027715.1 Plecturocebus donacophilus
GCTTTCACTGGGAGCTACATTCCTGAGCTGTTGCTAATCGGCCATCTTGGATCTCTCCCCCCGCAGGTGTATTTTTAACTTTTTAAGAAATTGTTAAACTTTTTCAAAGTGGTTCTAACATTTTACATTTTTCCAGCAGTGTACTAGAGTTCCAGTTACTCAACATCATCAGTATTTTTAATTTTAGACATTTTAATAGGTATGTATTAGTATTTAACTGTGGTTTTAATTTGCACTTCCTTAACTACTAATGATGTTTAAGATCTAATACATTTTTATTATTTTTGTTTTACATACTAATTTTTAGGGGGAGGTTTAATAATAATAAAAATATATTATTTTATTATCATTTTATTAAAAAGATTTTATATTTATCTATATAGTTTCTAATGCATTATTTCAGCTTAGAGCACTTAAAAGAGTATTTTGCCTTCATTTTTGAAAGATATTTTTGCTGGTTATAAAATTCTAGATTGACAATTTTATTCTTATTATTAAAAGATACTGGGATTGGTGTGGTGGCTCACACCTGTAATCCCAGCACTTTGGGAGGCCAAGGCAGGTGGATCACCTGTGGTCAGGACTTCGAGACCAGCCTGGCCAAAATGCCAAAACCCTGTCTCTACTAAAAGCACAAAATTTGATGGGGCATAGTGGTCCATGCCTGTAGTCCCAGCTACTTGGGAGGCTGAGGTGGGAGAATCACTTGAACCTGGGAGGTAGAGGTTGCAGTGAGCTGAGATTGCATCATGGCACTCCAGCCTGGGTGACAGACCATCTCAAAAAAAAAAAAGATATGGCTCCACTGTCTTCCTGGTTGTCTTGTTTCTAATAAAAGATCTGCTGTTATGCTTATCTTTGTTCTTCTATACATATTATACTTTATCCCCCCCTTGCTGCTTTACAAGTTTTTCCTTTTTTTTTCCCTTTGAGACAGGGTCTGGCTCTGTTGCTCAGGCTGGAGTGCAATGATGCCATCATAGCTCATGCAACCTGAAACTCCTGGGCCCACCTTAACCTTCCAAATAGCTGGGACTACAGGCACATACCACAATACCTGAGTGATTTAAAAAAAAAATTTGTAAAGATAGGTTCTTGCTTTGTTACCCAGGCTGGTTTTGAGCTCCTGGCATCAAGAGATCCTCCTTCTGTGGCCTCCTAAATAACTGGGATTACAGATGTAGCCTACTGTACCTGGCCACGTTTTAAATTTTATGCCTGGTTTTGACCAAATTAACTATGATGTTCCTTGATGTTGTTTTTTTCATGTTTTCTGTGCTTGGGATTTGTTGAGATTCTAGGATTTGGGGGTTCATCAAATTTGGAAAAATTTGACCATGATCCCTTTAAATGTTTTATCTGCCCCTTCTCTTTTGTAGACACCAATTACATGTATTTTAAGCCACTTGAAGTTGTTCCACAACTCACAGAAGCACTGTTCATTTTTTCAGCCTTTTTTCTTTTTGTGTTTCATTTTTAATAATTTATAATTGTATTAGTCCATTTTCACATTGCTGATAAAGACATACCTGAGACTGGGCAAATTACAAAAGAAAGAGGTTTAATTGGACTTACAGTTCCACATGGCTGGGGAGGACTCACAATCATGGAGGAAGGCAAGGAAGAGCAAGTCACATCTTACATGGATGGCAACAGGCAAAAAGAGAGCTTGAGCAGGGAGACTCCTGTTTTTAAAATCATCAGATCTCAGGAGACCCAGTCACTATCACAAGAACAGCATGGGAAAGACCCACCCTCATGATTCAGTTATCTCTCACTGGTTCCCTCCCATAACAAATGAGAATTATGAGAGCTACAACATGAGATTTGGTTAGGGACACAGAGTCAAACCATATCACTCATTCTGTATCTGAAAATTTACCAGTATGTTCATGTTCATCATCTAATTTATTGTTATTGTTACATGTTGTATTTTTATCTCAGTCATTGTAGTTTTCATACCTAGAAATTTGATTTTTATCTTTTAAATATTTGTGTATCTTTGCTCAAGTTTTCCTCTAACTTAGTGAACACATGGACTACAGTTTAAAAAAACTGTTTCAATGTCCTTGTCAAGCAACTCTATTACCTGTGCTATTTGGGGGCAGAATTCTATGGAGTGTAATTCTTCTACACCCCAGGGAGACCCACTGAAGACTTTCAGAGCTCTCCTTGTCTGGAGCTCTCTCTTCTCTGGTACTCTGCATTATGAATTCTGGTTGCCTTGGCTTACTGAGACTTTTATCTCTGTTTCCTCAATTCAGGGACCCCTCTGGGCTTTCCTTGAGTTTTTCTTTCTTGTCCTACAGCCTAGAGCTCTTCAGTAAGTAGCCTGCTGCATTCATAAGGGTCATATCATTTCTTTCCTGTCTCTCAGTGATCGTTGCCCTTAATTTTCTGATGTTCAATGTCTTGAAAACAACTTTTTTTGTTTATTTTTTTCAGCCAAGGGTTAAGTCTAATCCCTGGTATTCATCTTAGCTGAAAGTATGTAGATGTTTCTATGTCATTTTTTTTTTTGAGGCAGGGTCTCTATCTGTCACCCAGGCTGGAGTGCATTGGTGTGATCTTGGCTCACTGCAACCTCTGCCTCCTGGGTTCCAGTGATTCTTCCACCTCAGCCTCCTGAACAGCTGGGATTGCAGGCACATGCCACCATGCCTGGCTAATTTTTGTATTTTTAGTAGAGATGGGATTTCACCATGTTGGCCAGGCTGGTCTGAAACTCCTGACCTCAGGTGATCTGCCTGCCTCTACCTTTTAAAGTGCTGGGATCACAGGCATGAGCCACTGTGCCTGTGCTCCATGTCATTCTTGACTAAAATCTCACTACTGCCACCAGGGAAGGAAGGAAGGAAGGAGAGAAGGAACAGAGGGAGGGAGGGAGGGAAGAAGGGAAGGAGGGAGAGAACGGAGGGAGGGAGGGAGGGAAGAGAGAGAGAAAGTAAGAGAGAGAGAGAGAGAAAGAAAGAAAAAAGAAAAGAAAAGAAAAGAAAAGAAACCCTGGCAATGAATTCTAGGGAGTCGAGGGGGGAATAACGAGGAATACAAATTCCTTGCACATAGTTGATAATCAATGTTACACAGATTAATAAATAAAGTCCTGTGTTTGGAGGAGATACTTCTGAGGAGAAATACAAATGAAGTTGAGAAGCAGGGTTGCATGATTGCTTCTTCATACACATCTTGTTGGTGGGGATAACAGAAACAGAATCTTCAGTGAGGTCATTTGCCAAATAGCATTGCTTTTGAAAGCAGCAGTGGCAAGTGTGGATTCCAGTGAAATGAAGGATTACTGTTTGGCAAGATGGGAACACTTCAATTTTTCATTCTAATGTCTTTACAGGAATAAAAGAAAATACATTTCAGCAGATACTAAAAAAAGTGAAGTGAAATTTATAGTGTCTACTGTATAAAATACCTTTGGATTGAGATACACAGTTCGTGAAATAATGTCATAGCACTTCAAACACTAGTCTCTTGCTGTCCTGATCCTACCCTGAAATTCATCTTTCCTCACCTGTGACACAACATTGCATGAATGCGGTGACGTTTGGGAGAATGCAGTATGTCAATGCAGAACATTAGATTAGCTGTGTGTAATGAGGAATCTTGTGGACTGAAAAAGTAGGAGACTGCTGTGCCTATCAGCATTGCTGTGGGCACATTATTTTCCATGTAAAGCTGGGGCCACTGTGAGTTTGAAAAGAAAAATACATGGGCTAAGCTGACTGAGTATTATATAATTCTTGAAACATGAACTGTCCTGTACTTTTCTTTAAATCTACTTAAGTACCTGCAAAGCTTTGAAGAGGGATTTTAATGACTTAGTGCAAGAACTGTGTGTAGAATTAGCATGTTTGAAGATTTTTTCCCGTGCTTTAAACTATTGAATAAAGGACTCAATAGTTTCTAGATTGAGATATTGAGATATGTGGCTTATTGACATAGCAAAAACTATGTACCGCAGGGACGATTTTAGATCGTGGTAATGTAGCTCTGTTTTTGCCTCTTACAGGGGCTTCCTCTGCACTGACTTCCACAACAGAGCCCATGTTGCTGAGCTGGCAACCAAGAGGGTGAGCTAAGACCATGGTTTCTATATAGTAGATGAGAGATACTGGAATCTACCCTCATATGTCTTTTCAAATAAAAATAATTTTAACTACTACTATATCATATGAGAATTCTGTCTCTGCTACACACAGACAATATGAGATGGCTGCAAACATCCTCTGGTACATCCCAAATTGTCTTCCCCTTGCCATTCATTTACTTTTGTTAAATTGTGATATCCCATTGTCTTCTCAACATGCAAATATTCCAGAGTTATCATGCATCTCACAAGGACAGTTTTTATCAAGTCACGTTTGCTATTTCACTAGAGAGACTGGTCAACATGAAAGGCTCGAGTGCCTTGTGAAAGGGAGAAATAATAGAAGGGAAGAGGAACAGGAAGACAAGCACCAAAGATACATCTCCTACTTAAGAATTTTGCCAAGGAGCAAAATGCCATCATTCATTCATTCAATTCAACAAACATTTATTGAATATCATCAAGTATTAATTTGTATCTCTCCTTGTAACAAAAATAATTATTGTCTTATCTACTGGGGACACAGACCTAGTTCCTGGTGTGGACATGACATGGAGACCAAAAATCATCGAATAATAGGTTACAGAAAAATATGGAAGGCTGATCATTGTTCAAAGTATAACGTGCTATATAGTGAATGTGTCACAGTCCATTCACATTTAGAAGAAAGGAGAACTCTAGGAGAACAGGAGTAGGACTTGGTAAATAACCAGAAGTGGAGGTAGCTCCAAGATTTCTAGCATGGACAACTAGGTACTACCATAGAGCCATCATAACTGAAATATACAGTGCAGGCAGGCCAGGCGCAGTGACTCACACCTGGAATCCCCGCGCTTTGTGAGGCTGAGGCCGGTGGATCAGCTGAGGTCAGGAATTTGAGACCAGCCTCACTGACATGGTGAAACCCACCTCCACTAAAAATACAAAAATTAGCTGGATGTGGTGGCTGCCTATAAGCTACTTGGAAGGCTAAGGCAGGAGAAGTGCTTGAACCTGGGAGATGAACGTTGCAATGAGCCGAGATTGCACCAACGCATTACAGCCTGGATAACATAGCGAGACTCCATCGCAAAATAAATAAAATAAAATAAAATAAATTTTAAAAATGCAGACAAAGGAACAAATTTGTGTGGAAAATAATGAGTTCAATTTTAGTAATACTGAATTTGAAGGCAATGTCCAGTTGGTGGTTGGATATACTGTTTTGGAGGTAAGGAGACAAATTTCTATATTGAAAGTAGGTATTTTGGAGTTATCTGTTTCTAGATGGCAGTTTAATACTTTGGTTGATGAGACTGCCCAGGAAGATCAGTATAACAACTTTAATCGGCAGCACAATGTATATGGAAAAGGCTGACTGGGGAGGTGGGGGCACAGAAAGGCAAGAAAGAAAACGAAGGACAGTGACGTGACAGAAAACGAGAGGAAGGAAATTTCATGGAGGTGGGAAGGCATTATCAATGGTGCCAAATGCTTTCGAAGGGGTTGGTGAGTCCAGTCTAAAAACAGCCCTTGGAGAGCAATTCAAAGAGATTCAGTGATGTCACTGATGTCATGAAAGTGGAAGCTTAACCTCATTGGGCTTCAGAGAGAACATGAGGAGATATTGAGTGAACTCTTTCAAGGTGGGTTAGCTGTGAAGACATTAAACTCCTCCAAAATGCAGCCTCTGGCCAAGAAATTGCATTTTGTTACTAAGGAAATGATCACAGATATGCAAAAAGAAGTACATCTACAGATACTCATCACAGCATTGTTTACAATAAAAAAATTGGAAACAACTTTAATGTGCAACTCTAAGGCATTGATTTAGCAATTTAGGATTCAGTCATGAAGAAAAAATCAACCCTTAAAATTATGTTGAAGAAAATATGCAGACATAAAAAATGTTTGTGAAATATGTTTTCCAAGATTTCTGCATTGAGATTGTAGTCATTTTGTAATTTGGGGGAAAGTCATTAAAAATGCTGCCTACACCCAAACTAAATGTGGCTATGAATAGAAAGTAGAGATAAGGTAGTGGTGGGGAATCAGTCAAGGAATGGGTTTTCCCTTCATTTTCCTTCCCTTCTTCCATCATCTTTCTTACTTTTTAATTAATTAGAGATACTTGAACATGCTTATTTGCTCCAAGGAAGTAGCCATCAGAAAAAGCCTTCAAAAATATACTGGGCTTGCCATAAGGAAGAATAAGTGAAGAATTAAGTTTCATCTGAATTTGAGAAAAGAAAATTCAGAGTACAGTTGAAGTGCATAGTGCTAAGTAAGAATGAAGACAGGATGGGGAAGAAGAAATACAGATGGGGATATATGTGAGTGTATAGGTGAGGACGAGAGATGAAAAGTCTGAGGAATGTTTATTTAGTACATTTTACTTTTTCTGTGAAAGAAAAAGCGAGGTCACACATCTATGGAATGTAAGTGGGGTAGGGGTGAGAGTGAAGACTTGAGAAGTGCTGACGTTTAGGAATAGAATTATTTCCAGGGAGTGAACAAAGACACATTCCTCTCATGGATGTTAATTTATAATGCTTGCCTTGTTTCCTTTGACACTGATACCATGGTAAGTCACAAAAAGGGGAGCCAAACCTTAGTTCATTAACACATGACAGGAATTCATCTCCATAATGGTGTGAGTGAATAAAGTCCTGCCTCTTGTCTTAACACAATCACTAACATGTATTTATTGAATTCTCATGATCGAGTCACTGAGATTACAACAATGAGGAGCTATAGTGTCCATCCT
This sequence comes from Plecturocebus donacophilus, assembly GCA_004027715.1. Lineage (NCBI taxonomy): Eukaryota > Metazoa > Chordata > Mammalia > Primates > Pitheciidae > Plecturocebus > Plecturocebus donacophilus. The sequence goes on from PVKP010016910.1 coordinate 6,843, forward strand.
TATGGAACTTACATCTGGTGGAGGAAAAGAATCAGCCACTTGAAAAGTTAACTACATTTCAAGGTAATTTTGCCATAAGTGATGAGAGTGGCATAAAAAATCAGAGAGATGACTGATCACTTACAACTGGAGCAGTGAAGGAAGATTTCATATAATTTTTACATTGCCTTTGTGTAGTTATTTATTTCTCTTTTCCAATACAGTAGGCACTGCCATATTCATCTTCAACCCCTATCGCATTTCCTGGTACATGACAAGCACTTAATAACCATCACTGAATGAATGGACTAATGAATAAGCGAATAAACAAATCAAGTCAGACTTGAACAGGTGAAAGGATTAGAAATTCATTCCAGTAGGAGTATGGTCACATATAAAAATATAGAATAAAGGTGAAAATAAAATAAAATAGCATTCACTGAGTATTTACATGCCAGACATTGTGTTATATATGATTTTACTATATTATTAACTCCTTACAAAAACTCTGCAAAATAGTTATAAATATCCACCATCACAAAGGAATTAAAAGAGGAATTCCAGAGAGATTAGCTAACTTGCTCACACAGTGCATAAGCCTCTGGACACAAGGTTTGCTCTGGGGCAGCGAAGAGGTGGGTTTCCACATCCTCCCTCCCAAGGATACGGCTGTCTTTATCTTGACTGCAGTACATTATGTTTCTCTACCTTTAATCTCCTATTTTTATGTCTCAAGACACAGTTGTATTGATGGCCTGAGTCCCCACTGCCCAACACGTAAGTTGAGACTTTGGTATGGCCCCTGCCTGTCTCTCCAGAAGTATCCTCAGCTGTCTTCATCAATCGATATCCATGCTACAGCTTTCCTGAACTCTGCGGGCTCACTTGTCCTGCTCCTCTTTCCCTCATGCAATTCTCTGTTCCCAAATGCTCTTCCTCATGTTGGCATTTATTCAGCTTTCAAAATATCATTCCACGGCCACTTTCCCTTTTCCTAACTTGTAGATAATATTGGTTGCATAAACGGATGTTTGTCTTCCTAAGGCTCCATTGTATTTTACTTTTTTCCAAATAGTGATGCTAATGAATTCATCTTTCTCCTCCCCTAAAGAGGCAGTTTAATATTTCTTCATTTTTTATTAAAAAAAAATTGTTTGTTGATTGAGATGGTCTGGCTGTGTCCCCACCCAAATCTCAACTTGAATTGTATCTCCCAGAATTCCCACGTGGCGTGGGAGGGACCCAAGGAGAGGTCATTCTTTCCCTGGTCTTTCTCATGTTATTCTGGTGATTAAGTATCACAAGATCTGACGGGTTCATCAGGGGTTTCCACTTTTGCTTCTTCCTCATTTTTCTCTTGCCGCTGCCATGTAAGAAGTGCCTTTGCCTCCCGCCATGATTCTGAGACCCTCTAGCCATGTGGAACTGTAAGTTCAATTAAACCTTTTTTTCTTCCCAGTCTCCGATATGTCTATCAGCAGTGTGAAAACAGACTAGTACGTTGATTAATTTCTTTTTAAATATAAAGATGAGGTCTCACTATGCTGCCCAGGCTGGTCTCAAATTTGTGGCCAAATGATCGTCCTCCGTTGGCCTCCCAAAGTGCTGGGATTTTCGGCATGAACTACTGTGGCTCGCCCAGTTTAATGCCTCTACAGCTACAAGCGGCCTCTCTGCTTCAGTATTGTGAAACAGCAGGGACATTCTGACACTTATCCCCACGGCTATGATTCTGAAATTTTGTTCCCTCGGTAACTATGGAAGCTCCTCCTTTTTATTTGGAACCCATAACAATTTTTCAGTTTTATGAAGTTCTGGCATTCCTGAGTTCTTCTCTCTACAACCTATTCTGTGTCTGCTTAAATTTCTGTCCATTTTGGGGATGTCTGCTAAGCTACTTGGGAGGAAGAGAAAGGAAGCTTCTGCAGGTTCTGCCCGGGGGTAGTGGGCAGAGTGCAGCCGTGCAGGCCCCTCCGTCCTCAGAGGCTGGGAGAGAAATGTCGGTGCCCTCAGAGAGGCTTTTTCTCAGGAACAGCATGAAACACACCCTTGTCTAGCTCCAGGGATTAATTAGCACTGCTTTGAAATAAATCCTTTACAAGAATTTTACTTCCCTGAAACAGAAAGCTGTTTTTGAATTTGGACCAATTTACTATTATTAAATGGGACTAAGGATAGTCTTCTCTCATAATTTTTTATTCTGAATATAGCTAATGACTTCAAAGCCATGTATTAAAACCATCCTTCCTTTCATAGTGGTCAGGCCTTGCTTCTAGGTCCTGGGTGAAGAAAGGAGTTCTGTGGTTTGAATATGTGTCCCTTTCAAATCTCGTGTTGAAATTTGATCTCGTGTTGGAGACGTGGTCTAGTGGGAGGTGTTTGGCTCAGAGGGTGGATCCCTCATGAAGGGCTTGGTGCCATTCACTTGGTAGTGAGTGAGCTCTCTGCTGTTTGTTCCTTGGAGAGCCTGTTGTTAAAAAAGAACCTGGCAACTCCATTGCCCTTGCTTTCCTCTCTTGTCCTGTGATCTCTCGCTCATTGACTCCCCTTTGTCTTCTGGTATGAGTGCAAGCAGCCTGAGGCCCTTATCAGAGGCAGATGCTGGTGCTATGTTGTAGCTTGCAGAACTATAAGCCAAGTAAGCCTCTTTTCTTTATAAATTACCCAGCCCTGGGTATTTCTTTATAGCAATACAGACTAAGACAGGGCAACTATGGTCTTTGCTACAGACTGAGCCTAGAGTTAAGTATTTGTGGTGCTGATGGGGAAAACTGAAGCTGTTACACAGTTTAACCTACCTCAAGTTCAAGGATATTTGGGGCAGCCCTGTTGGCACTCACTCCTAGAAGGCCAGGAGGGGAAGGAGAATTGTTTCAAGAGCTCATAGGAGACTCTTTGTGGATCCCCTTCTCTATAGTTAGATGGCAGCTGGAAGAGAGAAGAAATAACCTATGGACTATGGGTGCACCCATAGTCCACCAAGAAGGGATTCCCAGCTCTTGCACTCCATCTCCGGACCTTCTAACTCTCCCTCATGGGTGCTCAGAAACTCCCTAGTGAGCCCTTAACCTGCAGCTTTCCTGTCTTCATGCTCTAGCAAAGTGGTATCACAGAACATTTATCTCTGACTTCTTGTACTTCATTAATTTTTACAAAATCTGATAAAATTTCTACTGCTTATCAAAGAGAACAAATGTTGTCTTCCAACAGGCACAAAGGCCAAATCAGGTGTGAAATTAAAATGCATGTCAAAATTACATCTTTATGTGTTCATTTTTCAATTGTCAAGAATCTACACCTATTCCTAAAATCTCTTGTATTGATAACTATTAGTAGCCATAAATAACCTAAATAAATAGCCAACCTTTTTGCTAATGGTTCAAATTTTGTTTCTTTTTGAGTTTGTAAAATGAATTATTAAGGGACATTGGCAGCCCCTTTTCTCTATAGAATATATTCCCTAAATTACAGAAGTCCAGTAACTAAAGATAACATGGACCATTCAGGTTTTCAGGAAGGATTAAAGAAATAAAAGTAAAACCTCAACATCATTTTGGCTACATATTTGTTTATATTTAAGATTATTTATTTAGGATAAATTCTTACATGCAAACTTGCATACAAGTAGATAAAAAAAATTGATAGATATTGCCAGATTGCTCTTATGAAAGGTAGAAACAATTTATACAAGAAAATCCTATTTACCTTAACACTGGATTCTATTATTAAACAATTATTTAAAGCCAGTGGAATTTATATTTGGAATTTTGAATTCCAAGAGTTCTATTGAACTCTTGTAGAAATGCAAAACAACAGCTTTAACATTAGCTAGAGCAAAGTTTTAATATTATGCATCAGTTACAGTACGGTTCTGTGTACTCAAGTTCAATTTATTTTAACACAAATTATTGAGTCTCTCCTAAGTTCAAGGGACTACACTATGGCTGGAGGCAAAAAGGTGGACAGAATGTGGTCCCCTACTCTGAAGCAGTTCCTAATAGTGTGGAGGACACCACATGTACATCAATCATGACAAAAGGGCTGAAGAATGATAAAAATACCAATAATAATCATCATTATAAAGTAAGAAGTATATTCTGTAGTCCAAGTAGTATTTCTAAACATGCAAAAATGTGAAACACCCATGGAGAATTAAATCCTAACACATGTTCTATGTATTTATGCAAAAAAGTGAATGGTGCAAATACAGGTAGTGTGATTTTTTTTCAACTGCCTCAAGAGTATGAAACCCAATTGTTATAAAGACATCAGGAACTCTATCTTAAATTGCTCTCTAAAGCCCCTGCCTCATTTTTCTGGCTGCAATCTCAAGTAGGTATCAAGTTAAGAAACCACTTGGCACAGAGAAGAAATGTCACAGAAAAATCTCGAAATGTTATTGATTTTTTAAGAATGGCATAAATACCTTCTGTAGCATTCATCCTCAGAATGGAAATGAATGGAGGATTACTCAGAGTACATGGGCAGCAATGAACAATATTCAGTGATAAGCATGACAGTAAACTTTAGCCAAAAGGGGGCTCTGTTCATCACTGGGTTCCTACGGCTTTGTATTCAGTAAGTGTTGATCGAATAAGAATGTTGTGATACTAGTAATGTGCTGCAAATTTTCACTTAGATTTAATTTTGATATGCATAGAAAGTCTTTTAAAGGCCAAACTTCTAGACATCTTTGAACGTTTGAAGCAAAACTCTTCTTCAGAACATAGGCTCAAAAGGTGCTGAAGGAGCAAGGTGAACTGCAAGCTTCTAGAGACAGAGCGTGCTTGACACATAGATTGACTGAAGGGAAGCAAAATGGTTGAATTGCTCTTGGTAGTGGATCCCTGTCCAGATCTTCCTTCAGGACTGAGGCACTCATTCCTTAACACCTGGGAAATTGGTGATTGACAGCACTGACCTGAATGACTGTCTGGGAATTACCCTCAAAGGAAGAGAGCTACTTGGCCAAAAGTAGCTCACACTCCTTTCCCTAGAGCAGCCCTCATCTGTAACTCATTGATAGGGCCTGGAACAAAATATGTGTAATAAAGTCCCGTGCTCCTTGCCTCAGTGTGGGACGACGCGGAATACTTATTCCAGCTCAAGGACTTTCATGGGACAGTCTTGAGGTCTGCCTGCATCGCAATTGCATTCTTCCACTGGCATCATCCTTCTTCCTTCACTTCCTCACAGATGTGGGTCCCATGAGCACTCCCCAATAAACTTCATGCATGCAGTTCTCTGTCCCAGAGTTGCTGTGCTGGGGAGCCTGACCAGTGATGTTCTATGCCACTTATTATTTCTAAATAAAGAAGAGGAAGCTCTTCTGAAGGCTAAACCATCCCCAGGAGAAGTGGGTTTGGGCCTTGGTTCAAGCTCAGTGCTAGGTAGGCATCCATGTATTCCAAAAAATGTAAAGTGGTAACCAGAGAATCAGGGAGAGTTTCTTAGAATGTCTTCATTTTGAATCTCTGATTTTCTACCATTTAGCTACTTACTATTATGTTAGAATATTACAAAATATTTTGTTTAATTTTAAGTATAGTTAATATTTATTTAGCACTTATTTGTTTACTATTTCTGTTGTAAAATGAAACGCAGTTTCAGAAAAATCACACAGAACTCTGTAGATTAATGAGCAATACATTTGTTGAAATAATTACCCATGTTTAGAAATAGAACTTTTCTAGCTACCCAACGAGCCCCATTCCAGTTTCAACACTTCTTTCTCCCTTCAAAGTAACCACTATCCTGATTCTATAATAAGCATTTTTTTGGCAGTTCTTTATAGTTTCATCAAAATTGTGTATTCCTAGACACTATAATTTTGTCTTGCCTATTTTTCAAATTTTAAGTCTTCTAAATCTTTTTAAATCTGCAGGTCCTCCCTCTGTCCCTTTCTTTTCTTCACAAATTATTTATTGAAGAACCTGAGGGATTTGATCTGCAGAATTTCTTGTAGCCTGCATTTTTCCGTTTAACACTTTCTTCTGTCCTCTGTATTTCTACAAATTGGCAACTGGATCCAGAGTCGTGTTGATCCCTTCTGAAAGATGAAATTTCAATCCCAATTCAATCCATTCAAATATCTTCGCTGAAGCTCAAATTGTCCTGCATTTGGCTAGTGGGAGCCTCTTCGGGTCGGCTTTCAAGTCCTTTTATTTATTTATTTATTTATTCATTTATTTATTTTTTAGATGGCGTCTTGCTCTGACACCCAGGCTGGAGTGCATGGGTGCAATCTGAGCTCACTGCAACCTCACCTCCTGAGTTCAAGCGATTCTCCTGCCTCAGCCTCCTGAGAAGCTGGGATGACAGGTGCACACCACCATGGCCAGCTAATTTTTCTATTTTTAGTAGAGATAGAATTTCACCATGTTGGCCAGGCTGGTCTTGAACTCCTGACTTCAAGTGATCCACCCCCTTTAGCCTCCCAAAGTGTTGGGATTACAGGCATGAGCCACTGTACCAGTCATCAAGTTCTTTTAACATTATTTATTGAAGAACCTGAGGGATTTGATCTGCAGAATTTCTTATAGTCTGTATTTTTCCCTTTAACACTTTCTTCTGTCCTCTGTATTTCTACAAATTGGCAGCTGGATCCAGACAATTTTAAATGATAATTTTAAATTATCATTTAAAATCTGATAATTTCTTTTGTTATTTGGCATGACAAGGTTTTCCAGATGCATCTCATACATTTCTTACCCTAGACATGGAAATAGCCACTTCTTCAAGAAGACTTGGGTGTTGTTTTGGGGGGAAATGATACTTTAAAGTCACAACCTATTTGTTAGAGATGGTAATTGTTTCTGAGCATCTTCAGTGGACAAAGTTATTTCATGAGTTCATACTGATAGTTCTAACTTAAATTCCAGAACACAAGTTTTGTTCTATTTTTTTACTTAACCTCTGTATTACATCTGTATTTCCTTTCTTGCATACCAAAATCTCAGTTCCCAAGGACAAAGGAGATCATAGAATCAGAACACTGCATGATTCATCACTTACTCAATTCTAATATTACACACCCAAACAATATCAGTAGACCACTGGCAATATAGTTACTGAAAATAACTAAATTGTTTTTGCAAATACTTTCTTCATTCTCCCCATTAAGTGTTATAGCTGCGCTACATCTATATTATCTAAACATGTAGCCTTAAAACTATACTTTCCCCTTTTATGAATACTCATTTGATCTTAGTTGTATAGCAACTGTAAGTTTTACGTATTGTATTTAGTCCTACTCATCAGTCCTTATGCCTATGTCTCTCTAGTGATTTGGATGATCTGAAGCTCATTTCTAGTATATTCCTCAGTAAGGGCTCATGGGAATAATATTCTTTGAGTTCCTGCATATTGATGACAGTTTGTTTATGTTCTTTCTACCTGAAAGTCACTTTTACTGGGAAAAAAGTCCTTTAAAAATATTTTCTTTAGACATTTCTTTCCTTGAGTATATTAATTAGGCTACTCTACTTTCTTGTGTCATAACATATTGCTATTGTAACTTCTGATGGTAACCTAATTTTTTCGTTATAAGCCACTTGCCATTTTTTCTTGAATGCTCAATAAACTTTTTTTTTCTTCAAAATCCAATTATTTTTATTAGAATACACCTTGTTGGTGGTGATTTGACATGATATTCTTAGATGTGTGGTGTGCTCTTGTACTATGTACTTTCAATTTTCTTTTTTAATTTCAGGAAAGTATTTTTGATTCATTGTTTTTACTACTTTTTCTTATCCTTACTTTGATTTTCTTCTTCAGGGATTTCTATATTATATAATTTGAATCTTTTTTTCCTGTCTTCCCTTTGTCAATTTCTCTTTAATCCATTTTATCTCTTTATTTCTTTTTGATTTTGATTTTTTTTTCCTTTTCACCAAATATTCTCTTCAGGCATATTTAGTGCTTGTTTGCTTTTATGTTCCTTCTAGTTTAGTCTTCACTTCTGAAATGACTATTTCATTTATTTATAATTCTTTCCTATGTTCTGTCAACTGATTTCTGAGTTTTTCTAATTCTGATTTATGCTGTTCTTTTACATCTTGTATCATATTCTTAATGTCTTTTAGCTCATTTTGAAATAGGATACGGTTTTGATCTGTCCCTGTCTTTCTGATATGCTTTTATTATCTATAGTGATGTTATTCTCCTTATTCTCTTTTATCTTATAATAACTTTGCATGGGACTTGACTTCAATACTTTTCTGCTGCTCATTTTTATGTGAGATCAGTTTTCTGAAATTTTAGAGGACTGGCTCAGGTCACTTTTCTAACTTTGGAGAGTTCCCTCTTCTGCTGTTCTTTAAGACTTCCTGGTTCTGTTCTCTTCCTCCACTTTAATCTGGATCATTTCTTTCTTTTGTCTCTATTGGGCTTAATTTGCTCAGTTTTAATTCCATTCCAGCAGTTTCACTTCAGTGCAAGGGCCATTCCTGGAAAAGAGCTCCATCCTGGAAGAAGGCTCATAAGTGTTAGATTCCTAAGGTTCCTCCAGTTCCCGCCATGGGCCCCTTGTACTGCCCATTGTTGGACTGGAAACCTCCCACTTTCAGTGGCTGGTTTTAAATGGGCACACAGCGCTTTGTCTTTGATTCTCTCTGCTTTCTTCGGCACAGACACTGATATCACTCTGGTCTTGCAGCTGTTGGTGGTTTGTCCTCACTGGCTGGTATTTGAGGTTTATAAAGAAATGTAGTCATCTAATTTCATTGAAAATGTTAGCCATGGATTTTTGTTTTGGTATCAGATTACTTCGTCTGTTTTAATGCAGGAATTCAGAGAGATAAAATATGTATGTTTATCACGTCCACTGCCATCATCTTCTTATGAACACTAAGTATTTGCCAAGCACTCTCTTACATATTGTCTCATTCAATTGTACAACATCCGGGTAGAGTAGGAATAATTATCATTCTTATTTCACATAGAGGGAAACTCAGGCTCAGGAGGTCAAATAGCTTTTTAAGTGGTAGAGTGGGGATTTGAACCAATGTCGGTGTGACTACTAAGTCTGCTAATCTTTATGTCAAAAATATTTTAAAATCAGTTCTTAAAATTTAAAATATAGATTCCCATAGAATGTTTTCTAACCAAAATATTATAATTTATGGTTAATAAAATATTAGAAAATATTAGTTTTTGAGCATGAGAATTTATATTTTTCTTTTTCAGACATCCTCAAATTTCTCTGATGAGTCTACATTAACTAAAAATGAAACATCCAATACACCTTATTTTAAAAATTAAAACAAGCATGGCTGCATAGTTCTTTCAAGAGTCTTCAGAAGTTTATTTAATTCGTGATGTACCTGTAATATAGTATGTATATGTGTGTGTGGATACTTATGCATACACATACATTTGATTAAAGGAGCAAATCATGCATCTGCAAAAGTAATAGTAATAGCATAATTGTTAAGATGCTTAATGGTTAAAGATGACAGATTTACATTTAGACAGACTTGAGTTTGAACACTGGGTCTTTGTCTTATCTGGTTACCTTGGATGAATTATTCAGCTTATTCAAGCTTCAGTTTCCTTATCTGTAAAGTGGAATAACTTCATAGGATTGTCCTGGTCATAAAACGACATAATACATGTGAAGCAAAGCACTTAAGGCAGTACTAAGCAATAATAAGCACTCACCAAATATGAATAGTTGTGAAACAAAACAATAACAAAAAATCAGGTGTAGTGGAAATAAAAGGAGGACTGTAGCTATTCTGAAAAAAATTCTGTGTAATGTCAAGCCTGCAGAAATACATGGCTTTTTTGTTTGCTTTGCAGAGGGGAGGGGATTTTTTTTTTTAACCAATTTATCAGCGATCAATGAGTGCCTTAAAAATATTTTCACAACTAGGGGAAATGAGAGTTAAAGTAAGTAGCCTTAGAATAGGTGGTCCAGTGTGGAACTGACAGCTCACACATCACGTAAAAGGCATGTATAGGTCAGATACCTGTTGCAACTTGGAAATTGGCTTCCTGTAGTGTTCTGGGGACAGATTGGAAATTGCCCTGCTGAGCCAGTATGTACTTGACAGAAAACTTAGGTCTCCCAAGGAACTGATTTGGAAGGCCATTTGTAACCCTGATAACTGTAAACAAATTGTACTGAAGTGGTAACTTGAAATGTGTGTTGGTGCAAACTGTTAGGCTGTTGAACCGCAATGAGTTTAATTGGTGATGAGAGTGTGGTTCCCCTTGGACAGTGTAACACCCACCTCTCCTCCCTCACTGAATTTGCTATTTTGTGATGGTTGCTGTTGGGATAATAGAAGCATTTCATTTTATTGAGCGCAAATATGTGATTTAAAATGGATAAACAGGATTTCTCCCTTTCAAATTTTGGGCTATAGTATCATTTTTCAGTGATAAGATGCCTGTTAGCATCATCCATAGGTGATACAGAGGCCATTTTCCGTAGCCACAATGTGGGGAAGATAGGGAAGCCTAGGAATGGTGCATTTATTGCAAGAGGAATTCCCTGGTGCTGCAGGCAGGGTTGCCGGTTGAGACGCATTTCTGCTAGTTAGTGATTGGATTTGTGCACCTGCCTTCCTGGGCCTGGCTCCCAACTTGGGAAGTCTGGCAAGGCTGACAGACAATAAGCTTGGGTGACGACACCTGTACTATTGGCTCCAGAACATTCCTATGATGGGAAATCCTAAGGTGAAAAGAATCTGTTAGCTAACATGGCGGCTAGAAAACCTCCTGCTACAAATGTGAGTTGTGGTTGTCACTACACAGATGGTTTTCAGCTCCAAGAATCTGGAATGGATTCTCCTCAGGTTTCTAGTTTCTAGAGAAGGTAGATTTTTTTTTCCCTGAACAACTAGATGTGTTTATTTTCTGATAAGTATTTTGTGACTCTTGAAACTAATAATGATTATCTCTTTGATTTGATCACTAGGGAGTCTCATGTGTGTCTCATCTCAACAAATATTGTAATATCCCTAAAGACAGGAGCTTTTATGTAGTTAGTTGTCTGGAGAACAGAGATGCATCTCTCTCTATTAATCTCTTCATTTTCCCTTCATTGTGATTTCCTCATCCATCATTTATTCCCTAGCATGTGTACTTTCTGGTGAGGCATTTCAGTCTTTTTAAATCAAGTTATATTAGTTTCACACCTAATAGTTTCCAAGTCAGGCCAAGAAGAAGCACAGAGGGAGCTTAACTTTACCTTTCATTATTTTGGTCAGTAATTAACTACATCTTCACTTAGTAGAGAGGATGAAGTTGCTGGGAGTGTATATGGTCTGTTCCATTTACTGTCTTTTGAGAAAAACTTTCTTGGTCACTTAATTGTTATAATCAGTAATTACATCCTTATTAAATAATTTGCAAAATCCTATTCCTGAGTCCTGTGCGCTCATGTAAAACAGGTTTTTAAAATGCTGTCTTGATCTGGTTTGGAGTCACTGACTAGAAGCTGGTCCTTCTTGAGCATCCCATCAAATCTGCACCCCAAGCATCTGCTTGATTGGGTTCCCCTACTCAGGGCCACTATGCCTGCTCTAATTGTCCCAGGGTCAAGATATTAGGCAACCAGAGTGCACCCCTATTTCGCAGCCTGCTGAGTTTATTCAAAGTAGCCAATCCTTGACCTGCTTGCTAGCCTCATCCTTTCCTTCCCACACAAACCACAGTGAAGGTGTTTGCCTACAGTCTCCTTCCTCTGACCCACCCCAGTGCTTCTCCAGCGAGGTTGTCTTAGTCCATTTAGGCTGTTATAACAAAATGCCTGGGACTGGGTAATTTACAAAGAACAGAAATGTATTTCTGGAAGTTCTGGGGGCTGGCAAGTCTAGGATCAGGGCACTGTCTGGGGAGGGCTGGCTGTCTCCACTTCCAGGATGGTGCCTTGGGGCTGCGCCCGCACATGGTGGAGAGGAAAGCGGAAGGGCACAAGGGGCTTAAGCTGCATCCCTTCAGCCTTTTTACAAGGCACTTATCCATTCATGATGGCAGAGTCCTCATGACTTAATCACTTCCCAAGAGGCCCCACCTCTTAATACCACCACAATAGGGAATGAGTTTCAGCATGAGTTTTGTAAGGGACATGCTAAAATCACAGCAAGTGGCTGTGTTCTCCCCAGGGAATGGTGCCGATAGCAAAACTGTAAAACTCTTTCTGGTTTCTTTCTCTTGAGCTGCACCTTGGCGTCACCATACCTCACCCAAGGTCATATGGCTAAAATAGTGGGTCAGTTTTTCAAAGTCCACTTTTAAAAGATTTTCTATTTACGTTTTTAGGCTGTCCGTTTGATTTTCTGAGACTCATGTTGGTATTTTCGATTTCTGTTCTTTTCAAATAATTTAAGAGATTAAAAATACAATGTAATCTACACAAAGTACAAAATTGTAATATAAGTTTATCAAAAATGTAAATTAAAGTGAGTGTAAAAAGATTAAAGATTTTTTAATCTATGCTTGTAACAAGATATTTTCTCCCAAAACAGTCAAGAGAATCTATTACAATTAAAATGTAAAATACTAATTATAGTAAATGAATATAACATGTTAAATGTTACAGAAATCACATTTATATAACTGACATTTTGAAGTTGATTAAAAATATTGAATTAAATTTTATGAAATATTTTTATAAAGAGAACTGTTCAAAATTCTAGAGTTCAATATGCATCAGATCGCCAGTGTAAAGAAATGATAGCATGTTTCATGTATGTTGTCTAGCCTAGTGGTTTTGAACCAATGAGGCAGTGGCAACTTTGCCCTTTAGGAGAGAATTGGCAAGAGATATTACCTAGAGGCATTTTTTGGTTGTCACAGGCATTGAGGAAAGAATGGCGAGTGGGGAGGCGTTACTGGACAGAAGCCAGAGATATTGGTAAATATCTTACAAAGCACAGAGTAGCTCCCACAGCACATAAAATAAATAACTTACAAATGTAAATAGGTTAGAGGTTGAGGAACACACACACACAAAGGTAAGAGTCATATGAATGGTACAAGATTCTAAGATGCTCCTCAGCCACCACACACGATGCTTTCTTATGTTGCACTAATTTGTGAGTAGTTCTGGAACCATGAAACACAAAGAAAATCGAGAAAAACATTTAGCATTCCTGGGAAACAGTACTTCATTATGCAATAATCTATTGTGTTCATGCTACCTCAGAGGAAAGATCTGACAAGTTTTAATCTGTCTTGTCTCTTAAGTGCCTCTGCCACTGAAATCTTCCCCATACTCTAAAGCAGGGCTCATTCATTAGGAGTGCCACAAGCCACAAACTTTTACAGCAATCGAATGAAGTTATGCTTTTTGTGGGAGATATGGGGCAAGAGATGAAGAGCATTTCTTGGAATAGAAGTGTTGTGCCAATATTAAATCCTGAGGGACAGAGGCACAAATGCAGTGTTCAGTGCCTCTGTGTGTGTGTGTGTATGTGTGTGTGTGCATGTGCACATGTGCTATGCGGACCCCCTAAAGCACCAGCCCAGCACAAAGGCCTCTTGTGCTCAGATCTGAAGACAGTTCTGTCATAAATATTTTTAAAATGTGTGAAATTTGAGACCTTGGATTTTCAACTTGAAACCAGAAAGTGTTTAGCTGGGAATCAAGTCAGGAAATCAATGGACCCTGCTGTAATACTAAATTTCACTTTACATTTATTCCTGAATATTGTAATAAAGGACAGCGTTTCTCTAAGTCTGAAGGACTCTTGATGAAAGGGCAGTAGGTGCATAGACCAGTCCCAGGTAGTTGTTTGTGCCTAGAGCAAGATTAGAGGTGAAAGAGTGGATGTGGGTGAGGCCTGGGGCCACAGGGGCCCTTGATCCTGAAGCTGCCTTTGCTCGATTCTACCCAGGGGATTGTAAGGGAAAGAAAACTTCAGTTTAAACGCTTTCGCTATGCAGGATCTTATTTCCCTCCCCCACTCCAATTTCCCTGGTTCATTTTCTCTTAATTGGTCCTGATTGGAAGTCATCATAAATCAGAATAATTTCTCTTTCATGCTCTTCAAATTTTAACTTACGAAAAAAAAGTCTTCAGCTGGAAATGTCCATAAAAAATGAATGTCAGTGGTTTCATCTCTAACAGGGAGAAAATGAAACTCAGACATTTTGGAGTCACAGTCAAACTACCTCAGTATGATTGTGAATTGATTTATACAGGGCCTTAAGAAACTTCATGTCCTTTTTGGAATGTACTAAGCAGGAATCACTCTTTCACAAATCCAGAAATTACAGCCACCCGTGAAGTTAAATGCTATATCTGTCTTAGCCTGGGTCTGTACTAGGCTGATAATTTACTTCAAGACTCAAAAAGGCAATTTGACTCTGCCGTCTAGTTCTCAGAATGACTTATTGAATACTGAGCATTTAGATAAAGACTGAAGATATCTTTCTTTCCTCCCGCCCTTTCTGCTTCCCTTCCTCTTTTCCTTTCTTTCTCCCTTCCTTCCTCCCTTCTCCCTTCCTTCCTTCCTTCCCTTTCTTTCCCCTCCTTTCTCTCCTTTCTTTCCATTTCTTTAACCCACACGCTGTGGGTGACATTCTGGTGACAGCCTGCTATCATCAGCAGGAGCAGGTGGGATATATCAATTTATATATGGACAGAGGTTATGCATGTTCCCTAGCGCCAAGCTTGCAAATTGGAACAATCTGCTTTCTAGTAATTTCCAGTCATTATTTGTATAATTTAAAATCTAACGTATTAAAGACATTTATGCATCAGTATTTATGAGTTGGCTAGATATCAACTAACACATCTATAACGTAGAGATTGAGAAGGGGTAGAGTATGTATAAGTTACTTCAGTTTAAAAAAGCCACGGAATTTATCTCCTTTATTAACTTCCTCAACTAGTAGACTCGGGGCATGAGACTCACAGAAAGACATTTTAGTGAATCAAGTCCAGGAACCCAACTCAAATCATAGGGTAGTCTATTTTTTGGAGCAATTTTTTAATTTTAAAAGCTCACCCTGTTGGTGCTGTATAGCTCAGCCAGGACAACTCAGATGTTAAGAGAGCAGAACATTTATCTTGAAATTATGTCTCGCTCCCTTAGAGTTTAGAGGAGACACTTCCTGATAGAACTCAGTGCACCGGCATCTCAGTAAGGCCGGTAGGAAGGCTGCCTTACGTAGTTTCTCACTTAGTGGCTGTATGACCTTGAACAAGTCCTGAGCATCACTTTATTCATTAAACAGAGACGACAACTGCTGTTCTTATTTCACAGAGCTGGGAAACCTAAAACTGGTAAATACCAGCTATAGTCCTGATGAAATACCCAAAGCTTTATGCATGTCAGGCAGCGGCATGATAACAGACATCAGTGGTCGTGAAGAGCAATGAAGAGAGGGTGGCTGTCTTTTTCTGGAGAGCAAAGTGTTCAAGACAGACTCCCAAGGATTAGTCAGGTGGAGCGGGGAAGGGGCACTGTAAGAGGAAGCCTACAAAGGTGAAATACAATTTCTTTCACTACAAATGTTGCTGAGGCTTCGCCTAGCATTTAATCATTCTCTCACTTGACAAGGCTAGTTACACTTCGTTTACTGAAGGAAAAACAGATTTTAGACTGTTGAGATTTGGGGAGTGGCACCTACATGAGATACAGAAATATTTTCTCTTACAGGATGAATAAAAGACTACTCGGCCAGAAAACCAGGTCTTTCCCTTTGGTCTTCCAATAGCTCTTAAAAAAAGAGTTTGAAGATTTCTAAGCATTCATGTCTTAAGTAGGATTTCCCATTTTACTTACTGAGCTAAAGTAATTGTGCTCACAGGATACTTTTCTGCCTATTTTCTATGCCTTTTGGTCATGTAAGTGAGGTGGTTGTAGAGACAGATGGACAGAGAAGGAAAGGGAGAGGGCAGAGATAGAAGAGGAAAAGAGTGAAAACACAGGAGCATTTATTGAGCGTCTACTGTGTGTCAAACACTGCCTCAGGCATTTTACATTTTAGGAAGTTAAATCATACAGTGTGGCACATACTTTGCCTATTCCAATGATTACTGGACATTTGAGATTGATTGTTTTCAGATTAAGTGACAATAACTGAAAAATGACCTTCTATCTCTTTGAGCCAGGTGGCACCTTTGAATAGGGAAAAAGAATTCCTCCTTGCCTTGCTAAAAAGACGAGGTGTACTCCTGTATTCCTATGCCAGAGTTTTGTGCTCTACAGGTTACCCAGCAGCCAAGTATTCTAGGCTCTGACAGAATGCCAAAGTCCTGATGAAGCTACTCACCAGCTTTGGAGAGTTTTTCTATATTTTCTGAGGAGCATTACGTTTACTGATAAGACATAGATCAATAAAGCCTAGAGATCAATTAACAGGCTAGATGCACCTTATCTAATCAGACTGTGACATTCACACCAAAGCTTTCCTTGAGTGCCTACCTAGAAGTTTTCATAGAGAACACAGATGCTTACAATAGGCATCTGCTTTTTAAGATAAACACACTGGGATTCCAGATCTGGATTTTTGCTGGGTTGATACAATATTTGCCTTTTTGGGGGGTTTTGTTTTTGAGAGTTGTGTCTTTGGGCTAAAGGGATTTGAAGTCTTCAGTATAATCTTACTTTTTTCACATTTTAGATAGGCTTTCACTTGATTCTATTGGCCTGCTGCAATTCATAGACTAAGGAGAAAAATAAAAGAGAAAAAGAGGGCTCAAGCTGAATTTGACAGTCCACAGGATTTTTTTCCATAAGCATGGTGGGGTGCTTTTGCAGGGTGATTTCCATGGTCTGTTACTGATAAGACCAACTCTCTGGATAGAAAGTCCTAAATCTCTTCTTCCTGTATAAGGGCGAAGTGCATCTTTCGAAACAATAGAATTCTGAGACAGTGGTTACTAAAGTCTCTCCTTTAATTTAATGGACTCCCCTGACCCTACCATTAACTAAGTTAAAAAAAAATACAAGAGACATAACAAGTTGGTGGAGGGACATGAAAAATGAATTTTATTTGGAAATATTGAAATGGAAGCTTCACATAGAGATAACTAATAGATGGGTTCAGAAATAGTCCTGAAACTCAGAAAAGAGATAAGGACCGAACATGGCTCATTCAGGCCTAGATAGTAGTTGACATTTATGTGAGATTTCCTAGGGACAATGGTGCATAGGGTGAGTGTGGAGGGAACATCAAGGTCTTGTGGCCCTGATGGCAGAAGAAAATCAGTACTTAAAAATTACTACCAGGACACATGATACCCAACTGAAATTGAAATAAAAACTGTCCGTTGGTCTAAACCATGATGATGAAATTTTAGCCGTCTTCATAAATTATACTCTGAGATAGATGGTGATGGTTGGTGGTAAAACAGAATATCTTTCAGAGTGCAAGATTTCATAGAGGTTTGCATGTAGGGGGATCTGGGGACCAGAGCATGGGTTAATGAGAGAAGTAGAGATACGTATGTTTAAAGGGAGGGGAAAATATATGTGTGGGTATGTATATGAGTGTGGGTAGGCAAAACTGAGCTGTGGAATATACAGTGAATATCCCTTTGCATTTAGCAGCCATTTATAAAACTACTGTTATGTATAGAAATGTACTCCAGATGTAACTGATGGACATACATGAGCCTTTGACCATGTACATCATCCACCAAGTAAACATATTACTATTAAGTTTAAAGTGGTAACTCTAACATTCATGTCTGTCAACAAGGTGCACTTACAATTTCAAAAATTCAGAATAAGAGGGTGCTTATCCTTCTTTGGGTCAATTTATTTTAAAACTTGTTCATCAAACATTTATGGACTTAGTTTCTTGCTAAATATTTACTGAAACATGTACAGGGTCAGGGAAAGTTACTTCCTCCTCTTGCTGGGCAATAGGGTCACAGAGCAAAGCAGTGCCTGGACATGGAGGTGAGAAGTGCAGTGCTGTCTCTTGTAGGTTCGGTATGTTTTTTATTAGGTAGATCTCCTGAGAAAGGCCAGCTCTAGGGGCAAAGGACACTGATATGGTTTGGCTATGTCCCTACCCAAATCTCATCTTGAATTGTAGCTCCCATAATTCCCACGTGTCATGGGAGGGACCTGGTGGGAGATAATTGAATTGTGGTGATGGAACTTATCTTTCCCATGCTGTTCTCATGACAGTGAATAAGTCTCATGAGATCTGATGAGTTTATATATGGGAGTTCCCCTGCGCATGCTCTCTTGCCTGCCGTCATGTAAGATGTGACTTTGTTCCTCATTCACATTCTGCCATGACTGAGAGGCCTTCTACAGCCATGTGGAACTGTGAGTCAGTTCAACCTCTTTCCTTTATAAATTACCCAGTTTGTCTTGGATATGTCTTTTTTTTTTTTATATTGAGACAGAGTCTTGCTCCATCGCCAGGTGCCAGGCTAGAGTGCAGTGGCACAATCTTGGCTCACTGCAATCTCTGCCTCCTGGGTTCAAGCAATTTTCCTGCCTCAGCCTCCCGAGTTGCTGGGACTACAGGTGCGTGCCACCACGCCCAGCTAATTTTTATATATTTTTAGTAGAGTCGGGGTTTCACCATGTTGGCCAGGATGGTCTCGATCTCTTGACCTCGTGATCCGACCGCCTCGGCCTCCCAAAGTGCTGGGATTACAGGCGTGAGCCACCGCACCCGGCCGGGTATGTCTTTATTAGCAGCATGAAAGCTAATACAGGCACCTTGATCTTTAGCCCACTATATGGTCTGAACAAAAGCAGCCTACACAAGCGTTAGTCCCAGCATGTAAAAATAACAGGTCTAAAACCTAATCCTTCATCTATCCTTTTCCCCAGCAACTTCCCCTCCTGCATTTGATTCTCCTGTGACATCATCATCCCCTCAGTAAGTGTTTTCCTATGTACTTTCCAAATTGTGACCCATGAATGGGTTCTAAAATCAATATAGGGAGTCATGACCAGCATTTAAAAACAACAATGGAATAGAAAATGTCACAGTGCACTATACGTAGTAAGGCGAAATACATAAAGCCCTGCATGGTGCTGAGGCTCAGGCAGCGGGGAGGTTTCGGATGGTTGGGCATAGCGAGGCCAGCATTTGCTCCTTGATGTTGTTTCTCAAAGGCAACATCTGTAAAACATCCACCACCCCGTGTTCTAGATTGAATTGTATCTTCCAAAAAGATATGTTAAAGTCTTAATCTCTGGGAACTCTGAATGGGACCTCATCTGGATATAGGGCCTTTGCAGATGTAGTCAAGATAAAGTTATACTGGATTAGAAGGTGCCCTAAATCCAGTGACTCGTGTCCTTATGAGAGAGAGATTTGAAGACAAGGAAGAAAAAGGAAGAAGGCCGTTTGAAGACGGAGGCAGAGATTGGAGGCCAGCATCTACAAGCCCGAGGATGCCGAGGTTTGCCAGCAAGCACTGGGAGCCAGAGAGAGGCTGGGAGCAGATCCTTCCCTGCAGGCTCCCAAGGGTGAACGGCCTGACCACAGCTGGATTTTGGACTTCTGGCCTCCAGAACTATGAGAAAGTTTCTGTTGTTTTAAGCACCTCGTCTGTGGTATTTTCTTAGGGCATCCATAAGAAAGTAGCCTGCCCATAATCCTCATGGCCCCTTCAGGCCCCTGCTAGTGCCATGCGGTGCTGAGGAGGGCGTCGTTCCGGTCCCTGGGGCTCCAGGACACTCGCCATACAGGGCGCACTGTGTCTGCTCCCCTTGGTGCTTTACTTCCGTTTGGGGAAGTTATTTAAAAACTAATGTTCTGCCATGTACTTAACACACTTCTCTATGGTCTCTGACTTATGTGACTATTTTCTGAGGACAAAGACTTTATCTTTTGAAGTTATTATCTCCAATGCCCAACCCTCGTGTGTCTTTCATGCGTGAGTCTGGTTGACAACGTGCCCGAAGGAGGGAATGATGGACAAAGCTTCCCAGCCGTCCCTGTCAGCACCCTGTGTGATACCAGCGCTTCTGGCAACACACTTAAACGACTGAAACATGAAAAGTCGTTTAAATAAGCGCACTGGAAAAACCGAGAAGACACGTTCATTGTCGTAACACTGATCATCGTGTAAGTAGTACTGCTGACTGCCCCGGCCGTGTTTGTAAATGTATTTATGAGGTAAGTTTCTGACCATTTTAGGGATCACATACCATGAGATCACAAAGCTACTTAAACTACAGTCAGATGCGTAAAGAAAATTTAGTTTCTTAATTTTTCAGTAGCAATCTGATCTTCTTCACAAGCCCCCCCCCCCATTAAACTCTGGCAGAAAAAACATAGCTGTATTCTAATCTTGTGTTTAAATGGTCTCTTTACATACATTGGCCTGTGTTTAGAGGACTCAAATAAAATGCTCAATTTTAAAAAGTTTCTTCTTTATGCCTATTGCATTAGCTTTCAGAAGGTTGTAACAGCGTGTCCCAAACTGGGTAGCTTCAAACAGACATGCATTGTCTCATCGTGCTGGGGGCTGGACGTCTAAAGTTAGGGTGTTGGCTGGGCCTTGCTCCATCTGAAACTTGCAGCGAGTGCTTCCTCGCTTCTTCCTTGTGTCTTGTAGTTTGCTGGCTATCTTCGTTGGTCCTCAGCTTGCAGCTGCATAACCGTCATCCCTGCCTTTGTAACGACATTGGCATTCTCTCAGTGTGCCTCTGTTGTCAGGTGACTGCGGGCTTTTAAGGACACCGGTCACATTAGATAAGAAGCCCACTGTACTCCAGTATGACCTCGTCTCAACTAATCATGTTTGCAACAAACGTATTTCCAAATAACATCACATTCCAAGGTACTGGGGGCTAGGACTACAACATGAAGTTTTTGCAGGGACACCATTCAAACCAGGACCTCCTATCTTTTCTTTAAGATGGCATTGAGGTACAGTGAAGGAGAGTGATGATTTGCCTGACCATGGGACTCTGTTTTTCGCTGGTCTCTGCTGAGGGATGGGTGTTCTAAGTTGCTTTTAGGAGTGATAGCTGAAGTACAATTCATTCTACTCTTGTTGTAATAATGTCCACTGCCGAAATGTGATGCTGGCGTACCCGTAATCCGTTCTCTCTCTGCTTGGACAGTTCTCAACTAACTTATTAGTTTTCCATTCGGAGCACGTGAGAAATTTGCAGTCTGATTTCTCAATCCTATCCCCACCATCAGAGACTGAGGGCTCTCAGGAGAGTTGATTTCTGGCTTTCCTCCCGCCTAAACATGATGAGCCATTAAGATTCCACTAGTGGCCCAGTGCGGTGGCTCACTCCTCTAATCTCAGCACTTTGGGAGGCCAAGCCAGGTGGATCACGAGGTCAGGAGTTCGAAACCAGCCTGACAAACATGGAGAAACCCCGTCTCTGCTAAAAATACAAATATTAGCTGGGCAGGGTGGCGCATGCCTGTAATCCCGGATACTCAGGAGGCACAGGCAGGAGGTGGAGGGTGTAGTGATCTGAGATTATGCCGCTGCATTCCAGCCTGGGCGACAGAGTGAGACTTGGTCTCAAAAAAAAAAAAGTAAAAAGATTCCATTACTGTAGCACGCCTACATAAGGGCTGGCATTCTCAGTGTGTCTCTGTCTTCACATGACCATGTACTTATCAGGATACTAGTCACATTGGATTAATGTAATTCCATAAATAGCTTCTACCCAGAGGCATAAATAGGAGGCAGAGTGAAAACCTTTCTGCTTTTGAGCTCTTCCATGTCTAACTGTGGGTTTTTGCTTCCCACACCATCTACTTTCACAAGGTTGGCCTAAGATGAGGTTAAGAGGAAGAAAACAATAATAAAGGACTGTGGGGTGTGTAGCTCACTCCTGTAATCCCAGCACTTTGGGAGGCTGAGGTGAGTGAATCACAAGGTCAGAAGTTCAAGACCAGCCTGGACAACATGGTGAAACCCTTTCTCTACTAACAGTACAAAAGTTAGCCAGGCATGGTGATGTGCACCTGTAATCCCAGCTACTCAGGAGGCTGAGGCAGGAGAATCAAGTGAATCCAGGACGCAGAGGTTGCAGTGAGCCGAGAATTGTGCTACTGCACTCCAGCCTGGATGACAGAGCGAGACTCCATCTCAAAAAATTGTAAAATAATAATAATAATAATAAAAAACAAAGACTTGACATCTGCCTTCCTTGTCTACCTCTGTCTTCCACTCTCTTTCCACAATCTCTTGGGCTAAAAGGAGTAGGCCTTTTTTTTTTCTCTGTGTCAAACTGACCTTAGACATCAGGGCAACAAACCTTATTGTCAGATCATCATGGAAGAAGAGGTACGCCCTTTTCAGTTTGAAAGAAACTATGATCTGAGTCTTCTAGAAATGGATTTTGATATGAGAGCCTGAATATGTCTTTGGATTAGGAATAACATCACAGAAAATATGATCTCACATGCTAATAACTTGGATTATAGTGTATTAATTAAGAGAATAGGCTTTGGAGTGAGAGGGCCTGGGTTCAAATCCTGGTTCATCACTCACTGTTTGAAATTGGGAAAGTGATTTAATCTCTGAGTCACTGTTTCCTGGTCTCGAAAATAGGAGTAATAACAATAATTCATTTGAGAGTTACTGTGAAGATTCAAGGAGGTAACAGAATTTTCCAAGAGCACCCGACACGTAATGACTGCTCAAATGTTGGCCAATATTACTACTAGTAGTATTTTGTATTATCTACTTTGATATTATGCTATGCCTCTTTCTATTTCACTCCTAGAAAATTGTAGCCTTCTTTCTGTGGCATTTTCTCTGGCAAGCCATTGCCTGTCATACAACAGTATGCCTCCTCAGTTTTAATACCAATACATTTCATACTTCAACCACAAATTGCTAACATATTCCTGGGAAGGTCTGCAGCCCATCAGCTGTGATGGTGAGCTGATTCAAATCCACTGATGCAGGGCTGAATAACTGCGTGTCCAAAGAGAGTCATCAACTTTGTAAACTAAAGGAGCAAGTGATTCACCTCTTAAATGCCAATACAGACATGACATCATTTACTTCTTTTCCTGTTGCTTTATTAAATAGTGCTTTTCTTTGTATTCTGAGTATAGAGAAAAGATGACATTGTAGGACAGTTTTCATCCATCTATGTGATATATGTATCAATTTAAAATAAATATGATAGAAAACCTTATGAAATAAATCTTATCCTTCCTGATGGAAAGAGGATACTTTGATGTCTGATTTTTAATTCACACTGCTATCTGGAAACCACCCTGATGATTTATTGATTTTTGAGAGTAAGAGCTCAACTGAAAGAGAAAGTTCCACAAGGACAAAAGACTGCTCTAACCAACTTTGTATTAGTTTATTACTTTTGACAGAGGACTTCTCCTTTATGGGTAATATTACATGGGGCTCTGCCTAGCAAACATTCTTGTAGAATAATTTGAAGAATAGTAGATCCTAATGTACAAGATCTCTCCATCTACCTTTGTACTATTAAATGCTTGTTGAAATATACTTTGACTACCAGTTTTCTTTCTGGAAATTATAGGGTTTGGAAATTATTGAAGTGAGAATTAGTGAGGTTCTGCTCTATTTAACTCAAGCTTTCCCTACTACAGCTTAAAAGCCATTAGTTCTTATTCTATCTTCTTGACTAATGAGAATAATTGATTCCTGTCTTCTTTTTACATTATACATTTATGTATTTGTGTCCATTAAGCTTTCCCTTTTAAAGTGATGTTTTCAAGAAATGCCATATTGATCATCTGTGAGTAGAAGTTCCTGGTTTTCCTAATATGAAGAGGTGAGTAACCTTATTTCTGGGTCATTAAACCAATCGGTAGAATTGGAATTAGACAAACAGATCTTTCCCATCTCTAACTTTAGTGTGTCTATCAAACTGAGATAAAATGCTTTGCTTAATGCGTTTCATCTACCTCCTTACTCACTAAATATAGAATTTTCTTTATAGAATTTTTAAGCAAGAAGTCTCATTTGAAACCGTGCAGCCCAGTTTCATCATTTTACAGATGGCCTAAGATGGGTAAGTTCTCTTTAGCCCTGAGTTTTCTGACATGCCAGAAATTTGTTCCTCTTCTTCTTCGTATGGCCACCATAGCTTACCTTTAAGGTCTCAGCTGAAAGCTGACATATTAAATGTCATGACATTAAAAAGACCTTCTCTGACTCTCTTATTTAAGAAAAATATTTGTCTTTTCTCTATCACTGCGTTTTCTTGATTTTCTTCCTAGAACTTACTATATGAATCACAATATGCTGCATTCTTACTTATTTTCTGCCTTTTCTGCTACACTGTAAGACACATGAAAGCAAGGTTTCTAATGTGATGCTTACCACTACGTACCCAGTGCCCCGGGAAGATGCCTGGTACTGTGTAGGTACTGGATTTGAGAGCTGAGACCAGAACATACCTTCTTTCTTTTCACACACACACACACACCCCAACCCCTGAGATAAATTGGCATGATTGTTTACTTAAAATTCTTGATCTTGTAATTGCCATTAGGTTTTTGCTGGTAGTGTTGCAGCTTTAGTCTGCCTAGGAGTTTTTATGTTTGTATTATATGAAAGAAACTAGAGCAAGCGGGCAGAAATCATTAGCTAAGGGCCTGGAAGCAGAGTGATCACTTTTTACTTCTTCCAAAGAGGAAATTTAGGTTCTGAAAGTGGAAAATGCATGGTAAGCTAAAGAACTGGCTTGAAAACAATAGATAGGCATACTTATGTAATAAGCCGAAACCAGTTACTGTGAGAACCTGGTTGCAGTAAGAAATTATGCTGAGCCATAGTTTACAACTATAGTGAAAGTAAGATCACCTTTAGGGCTTCTGAAAAATGCTGATGCCCTTACCGAGGATCCATTGTATCGGAAACTCCAGTGATGGGCCCTGGGCATGTATATGTTTTTAAATTGTCACTTGTCATTCTGTTGATTCTGTTGTATACCCAGAGTTTAGAACAAACTTTGGTCTTGGTTAACCAAATTTGTGTTTGCTGTGTTGAGTATTTTCTTTTGAAAATCAGTAAGTCACTACAGTGGCTACAGATTATGCATGATATTTAATTGTATTGATTGCTATGATTTAACTATGCCCCGAAAAAGCATGAATTGAAAACTTAATTCCTAATGCAACAGTATAGGGAGGTCGGGCCTAATGGGAGGTGTTTAGGTCATGATGGATTGACCGTCGTGAATGGATTAATGCTGATCATAAAGGGCTTGAGGCTGCAAGTTCTATTATATCTTGTGCTCTCTCTCTCTCTTACCCTTCTGCCTTCTTCCATGAAATGATGCAGCAAGAAGGCCAGATGCCAGCACCTTGACATTGGACTTCCCAGCCTCCAGAACTGTGAGAAATTTATTTTCTTTGTAAATTACCCAGTCTGTGGTATTTTTTTATAGCAGCATAAAACGGACAAAGACATTAATTTTTTGTACGTAACCATTGATAGTATTACGTTAGTCTACTGTCTACATATTTGGTTATAGAACAGTAGTGAAA
Source organism: Plecturocebus donacophilus (assembly GCA_004027715.1). Classification (NCBI taxonomy): domain Eukaryota; kingdom Metazoa; phylum Chordata; class Mammalia; order Primates; family Pitheciidae; genus Plecturocebus; species Plecturocebus donacophilus. The sequence goes on from PVKP010016910.1 coordinate 32,223, forward strand.
ATGGTTCTGACTTGTTTTAAATGTGGTCCATCTACATAGTAATTCTGTGGGAGCAATTACTTTTCTGGAAATATGCCAATTGTGCCTTCATGTAGATTTGTCACCTCCCTCCACCCACTCACCATATGGGTTCCTTCTCTTGTTTTAAGTCAGGATTTAGGGCCTGTCTCCTTTAGCAAGTTCCCATAAACAGTTCCCTCTATTCTTCTTAAGCACACTGTTTGTCAAACTAGTGCCAATTTACCTTTGTAAATGACAGCGTCTTATTACGCACATGCTTCTATGCAAGTACTTCTGTGAGCTGCACCTGAGTCATGATGTCTACTTTAATAGTAGTTTAGCGACTTTTTAATATGAATTGCAAGGATCCAAGGTCATATGGACTCAGCTGATGAATGTTCAGTAAATATTTGTTGACTAAGTGAGTGGCCAAGCCATACTCATTCCAGGCAAGCTTTTTCACAAGGGTAAGTTTAAAAAAAAAGGGGTGAGGGGAAGATTTGTTGGCAGTTTGTTTCTGTGAAATAAAAATGAAATAGAGTTTTCTTTTTTCTTGTGGCTGATTTCCTTTCACAGATTTCTTTACCAACTGGCCAGTGGCCAACTTTGTCAGAGCTGAAACAACAGACAGCTAGAAAACAGGTTCTCGGTTGATAAATATTTGATTTACAAGGTATTGAGAGGTTTGAAGAAATGCAAGGGAGTTTGCCTAATGGGAGTCGTGTTTAATACAGTGAGGAAGATCACCAATAACCAGGGCTGTTTTTCTTTGCAATGGCCAGTGGGCACCTAAGTTTACCAGCCTCGTTGCACTACAGATCGTGCTGGACTGAGCTGACACCTAAGCAAAACTGAGGACTGGGATGCTCTTGGTTCCACAACAGAAATACCGCTGAAGGGAATATTCTTAGATTTTCTTTTCTTCTTTTCTGTAACCTGTGATAAATATTGCATGTCTCAGCAGCATAGGGAAAAATGATTGATCCTTTCTCAGTGATATAGATATGTGGCTGTATATGTTACATGCAGAATGAGTGATTGAGAGAAAAAGTGGGGAGGGGCAGGAGAGAAACACAAGCCACTATGTATAGAATTGCCAATAGCGATCTATCAGAGGAATGTCAGGAGTGCTAGAATAGATGGTGGGTTTTATCTCTAATTTAATCGCTTGTTGTTTTTCTGTTATCAAAGTTTTGTTTCTTTTAAATTTTACTTCTCGGTCCCTTCCCCAAAGTTCCAAAGAAATAGTCATGATTAGGAAAAGAATAATAAACTGATGGAATCCAATGCTTAAGAAAAAAAAATGTGCTGCCTTTTATATGTGCCGTGAATCTTATGTATAAAGAGAATCCTTCTGATCCAGCACCACGTTAAGAACACAGCACTTTAAATTATTTTCCCTACCACAGGAATAGTGCAGACCATTCTTTCTCAGTGGGGACAATATTGCAACGAAGGAAGAAGTTAAAATTGATTTGGGGCGGAGGTGAAATAATTAGATCTCATTATAGTTTATGGCTCTCCAATGAGCCGTAGTACATACATAGATATACAGTATCTGTCTTTTATTTCAATCCCTCCTTATAACAACAGCTTTAATTATGGAAATTTTTCTTTCCGAATGTATTATTTTGGAGGATATTTAACCAGGTGGTTTTACAAGGACTTTGCTTTGTAAGAAACTTCATTTCAAGACTAACAGCTAAATGAAAGAAGAGCCTGTGTGGGCTAGTGGGCCTAAGTCTGAGTTCTTCACAGATTATCTACCTGTCAGTCTCCCTGAACTGTTAGAGAGTGTGGGAAAGTGGGTGGAAGATGTTTATTACAATTTTGGAAAAGTATGCTGCCCTCTGATCATGAATACTACATAAATGTTGAAAGGCAGTTAGTAATATACGTGGGTCTGTTAACCCAAGCCATGAAAAGAGTTTATGAGTGCTCACCGGAACATTTCTTTCTTTCCCTCCATGTTTCCATAGGATGAACATTATTCAGTATCTCTGTTAGAAGAGTCTTATTTTGTTTGCTGTTGTTATCTGTGTCTATTGTGTTTTTCCATCTAAATTGTATACTCTGAAAGAGAAGAACCCATGTGGAATCGCAAAGCCACAAAACATTAGAGGAAAAGGAAGGGAACTCATTTACAAAGCCAGAATTCACTTGTTAGTTCTTCCATTCATTCATCATCCAACAAATATTTATTGCACACTTAGCACATGACAGGCCGTCTCGTTTTGTTTTCTGCTGCTATAACAGAACACCTGAGACTGCATAATTTTAGAAAGAAAATACATTTCTTTGTTTCATGGTTCTGGAGGCTGAGAAGTCCAAGATTGAGGGGTTATATCTGGTAAGGGCCTTCTTGCTACATCATCCCATGAGGGAGGGCAGAAGGCCAAGAGAGCAAGCTTGAGAGAGAAAGAAGGGGCCAAACTCATCCTTTAATCAGGAACCCACTCCTGAGATAACTAACCCATGTCCTTGATAGTGGCATTAATCCATTGATGAGGGCCGAACCTCATCACCTAATTGTCTCTTAAAAATTCCATCTCTTGTCAGGCACAGTGGCTCATGCTTGTAATCCCAGCGCTTTGGCAGGCCAAGGCAGGTGGGTTGCTTGAGCCAAGGTGCTTGAGACCAGCCTGGGCAACATGGCAAAGTCCTGTCTCAAAAAAAAAAAAAAAAGCCAGGTGTGGTGGCACATACCTGTAGTCCAACCTACTCAGAAGGGTTAGGTGGGAGATCGCCTGAGCCTAGGAGGCAGAGGTTACAGCAACCCAAGACTGTGCCACTGTACTCTAGCCTAGATGACAGAGACCCTGACACACACGTGCATACAGACATAGACACACCTACGCAAGAAATACCACTTCTCAACAGTGTTGCAATGGAGGTTAAGTTTTGAACACTTCAGCTCTGAGGACACATTTAAACCATAGCACAGACACTGTGCGGAAACTTTAGGAGGTACACATATAAATTAGTCATCAATTTATCATGCTTTTAGAGAGCTTAAAGTTCAGTAACAAGAATAACACACTTTTGCATGCCTTCCCCTTGCCGAAAACAAAATTTTCCTAATGGCTGCCTGTTGAATAGATGATGATTTATTTACTTATTCTCTTATCATTGGTCTTTTAATTCTTCATTATAAACAATACTGCAAGGTACACCCTTACATATAAAACTCAATTAGTAAATCTTTATTTCTTTTTTTTTTTTGAGACGGAGTCTCGTGTTGCTAAGGCTGGAGTGTACTGATGTGATCTCAGCTCACTGCAGTGTCCACCTCCCAGGTTCAAGTGAATATCCTGCCTCAGTTTCCACCACGCCCAGTTAATTTTTGTATTTTTAGTAGAGAAGGGGTTTTACCGTGTTGGCCAGGCTGGTCTCAAACTCTTGACCTCAAGTGATCCGCCCACCTCGGCCCCCTAAAGTGCTGGGATTACAGGCGTGAGCCACTGTGCCCAGCCACTGAATTGTTATTTCTATTATAATTTTCTAGAAGTGGAATTACTAGCCTCAAAAGTGTAGAGTCTTTAAAATGTCTTGATTTTAATGCTATTTTTATGTTGCTCTTCGGCAAATTTTTACCCATTTGCACTGCTGGTAGCAATGTGTGAATGTGACTATCTCACTGTACTCTCACTGGCATTGAGTATTGGGAAATCTTAGTTAATTTAATACAAAGGAGAAAAAGTGTTATTTGAAACAAAAAATGATTACAGCAATTTATGCTTTTTAAAGAAGATACATAATTCAAAATAATGAGAAAACAAATATCTAAACTACTCTATTCCTTTCAGAGAAACTTGTGGAATCAATAGAAGAGCAAGGCAGGGGATTTCAAAGTTTCTGTCCGTTTAGGTTTTCTGTACTGAAGGTGGAACATGGAATAGAGATTTATTATTTAGGGGAAAATATCAGTGACTCAGGATGCCTTGAGCCAACTAGGGGGTAGAAAACTGCAGGATAAATGAGAAACTTGAGTTTTTGATGTGGGTAGGAGATGCGGGGTGGGGGTGAGGGAAGTCTGAGGAGAGGAATTCTGAAAGAGGGTGGCTGGCAGGTTCTAAAGAAAGTAGAAAAAATAGTCGACCTCTCTGCCACCATAAACCTTTGGAAAGTCTGTTCTTGATATGGAAATGAAGGAAGGGATATGCTCCGTGTCTGTGGCATCGTTTCCAAAGGACATTTCACCTTGTGAAATGGCAAGATGCTCCATGTGTGCTCTGCACTCACGGACCCAAAGTGGAATAAGATTTAGAAAGAGTTGCAGGTGATTCTGAAGAGCCCTACAGGAGTTAGGCTTTTCCTCCCTGAAAACTAAATTGGGTTGTATTTTACAGATATTTAAAGTTAGATATTTTTTACTAGTCATGAGGCTGAACATTTTTTTCCAATATGATTTAAACATTTGTTTTGGTTGTTCATGTTTTTCTTCTATGAATTGTCTACTCAGATCCACTGGCACTGGCATTTGCAACTCACATGATAATATTGTACCGTATGGGCTGTATGGGAATAGGATGAAACATATTTCTCTGATGTCAAGACCAAAGCAGTCTTTATAATGGTCGATAATATTCAGTCAATAGCACAACTCTAGATGGTCTTCCTAGAGGATAAGGGCTAAGGAATACCTGTGCCATTGTGGGTCCCCAACAACTATTTGTTGAATGTGTAAGATAACTACCTTGAGTCTGCTAATTATCTCTGACTAGGAAAAGGCTAGGAATATCCTACTTAGAATCCAGTAGCAACAAGAAATCTTGCCTTTACCAACTTCCTCCAGAAGCATTCTCTTAGTTCCAAATTGGCCATGAGAGTTCAGAGATACAATGAGCGTTTTTCTCAGCAGTCTGGGCCATAAGGTGCATTTTTCTAGAAAGCAGGAGAGCAGGAAGAAACACCGGAAGTACCTTAAGACCATACTTGGGACCCTGTCTAACGATGTGATAAAGTTTAGACAGCCTGCATTGTGGAGATGGTCGTACTATGCCCAGGAATACAGATTTTAGGGCTAAATGCCAGCCTACTTTGTTGATCGCCTCTTTCCATGCTAATGAGATGTTCAGTTTTCAGCGAAGTACAATTCACATGCCAAAAAAAAAAAAATAAAAAAATCCAAAGGTGACTTTGTTTTGCTTTCGATTTGAGCATTATCAGAACATCCATGAAAAAAGTCAACCTCAAAAGGGCTTATCATCATAATAGCAATATTTTAAAAGTGATAAACTTCAAAAGCGGAATGGGCTTTTTGTTTGTTTTCCTGCTGGGACAGATAGTGTCCCACAGGATCTTCCTCCGGGAATCCTTGTCAGAGGATGAAAGAACGAGGTTTGTGTAGGCAGTGCCAGCTCCTATTCCCTTCAAAAAACAAACAACAAAAGCAGTTTACCTCTTCCAGTAGTTTGCCAGGTGGATAGAGGAAAATTTCAGTTGACCTGCTATTCATTGATTGGTGTAAAAAGGTAATAGAATTATTTCAGAAGCTTATTTAATTAACGTATTTCATTAAGATTCTGCCTAAAAGGGAGGAAGCTAAGGGTGGAAAATCTTGAGATGAAAGTCTTTTTGGATCCAGATCATTGGTAAATTGATTGTGACACTAATCAGACCCACAAGCTGGAGAATAGGAAACGTGGGGACAAGTTTATTAGGTTTACTTAAATCAACCTAGGTCCTAGAATTGCAATGACATTGCTCATAGCTATAACCTATTCTAAGGAGCAGGTTAGCACTGGACAACCTGATTTAAATTGTCTTGCAGTCTCCAAGAAAGTCCTGATTTTGTACTCCCGGTGATTTTGAGATTCGGATAGATCTCACCTTTACTAGATGGGGGCAGATTTGCAAGTCCTAATTGTGCCTGAAAACAATAAAATGGACTTCCTCTACCAACTTGACCCTGATGAAACTGAGGGCCAGATTCAGAGTTTGTGTTAACACTGACACAGATGGGGCTGTGTGAATGATGTAGGGTTTTTGTCTTCCCACGGGTCATCTGTGATTGTGATCTGGAATTTTCTTCTTGAGGATATATCTTAACTCTGAATTATCTATGTTAATTAGACTCTTAGATCTGTGAATGACAGAAAACCCAACTCAAGTTGGCTTAGGCAGGTAAAAGGAGTTTATTGGCTTGGGGAACTGTTAAAAGTCAAGCTAGAACTAACTTCATACATCCCTTGATCTGGGGGCTAAAATGATGCAAACAAGACCAATTCTCGTTTCGTCTCCTCATTCTGCCTCCTTTACTGACTTCATTCACAGCTCTTTATGGAGGCAGGTGGGCAGCTTTTAGCTCCAGTGCCGTATCCTTCAAAATTCATGTCTTACAGGAAAATAGAACTTCACACATTAACTAGTTTAGATACAAGTACAGTATTGGGACTAATTCTCGTTAGTACAGCGCCAGATGAATCAGCCAGGACGCTGACATTTTATTCTTGTGCAGTTCTGAGTGACTCGTTCATTCCTGGAGCTAGTCTGGTGTCAGCGATATCAGAAATCCATACCAGAAGAGAGAAGAGGGCAGGTGAGCAAAGGGAACAGGAGAGGCACTGATATCACAAAATTTAGCACACAATTCTGCAGGCTTACTAAAGACATTGTAAACCCAGCTTCTGCTAAAGACCAAAGACTTAGGTCTGTTTGGAGTAGGAACTGGCAAACTGAACGGTGCCTCATGAAAGCAGTCGGAGGACAATCACCTTTTTTTGACGGCCCCTTGGAAAACAGAAGCTTCACCTCTGGGAAATGGGCTCTTGACCTACAGTGAAATACCTGTTGAAACTCTGTAATTTCTTCGGATACAACCTTTGTTTTTCCTTGTAGCCAGCATAAAAGTTGACAGCTTAGTATCAGCTTAGTGGGATGCTGTCCATCGAAGAGAACGATCAAAGTTTCAGCATTAGAGTTGGATATAAAATAAATGTAATAGTCCCAGTAAGGTATTTTCAGACACAAGGAATGCCATTCACTTGGCATCATAATCAGCAAACAGCTGGAGTTTCTGAAGACATATTATTGATCTTCTTGTGACCCTTTTTCTCATGAGGAGATAATCCACTTTCAGGACTTCAAATACAGTTATATGTAGATAGAAGTTACTCACATCTTCCTCCAGATGAGATTCAGTGTCTAGGTCCAAATAAAATCCAACTCCTGCTGCCATTTCAAACCCATTATATTTAATACTGAAATGAATATCTCGAGTCCTGTTCCACCTCCTGTGTTCTCTATCTTGGCTTACCGTTTCAGCAACCCAATCTAGGCCATAAACTTGAGAGTCATTTTAGACCCCTCCCTCAGATGATACCTGTTGACACTTTTTGCATCTCTCAATCCATCTTCTATGGATGTTCAGTCACATATTCATTCAAGCCACATCTTACGTGTCTGAATTTCATACCTACCATGTGAAAGAGCTGTTTTAGATATTGGTATACAACAATGAGCAACACAAAGTTCCTGCTCTCATAAAGCCTATGTTTTATTGGGAAGAGAGAGTGGATATATCAATAAATATGAATAAAAGAGGGAAGGGGTAGAGGGAGCGTTTGAAGTGGGGAGTTTTCTGCAGGATAGTCATGGAAAGTTTCTCTAATGAAATAACGTTTGTCCGAAGACATTAAGGAAACAAAGGAACCAGCAATGTGGATATGGGAGTAAAATGAGATTCAGTATACAGAACAGCAGAAAGTATAGGGGTTAGTGTACATGCGAAGGATACCAAGGAGTCCCAATTAGCTGAAGTGGAAGGATCAAAGGCATGATGGCAGCAGACACTGACAGGGTAATCGACGTAGGGTGGGATCAGATCGAGGGAGGACATTGTAAGGTTTTGGCTTTTATGGAGTAAAAGGAGAAGTCGTTGGAGAGTTTCTAGCCAAATAATGAGTTAATCTAACATTTTAAGAAGAACAGTATGAAAACTGGAAATGGGAAATGGACTATAGCTTTACGGCTGTTATGGACTTTTATCTCCCCAAAATTCATATGCTAAAGTCCTACCCCATAACATCACTATATTTGGAGATAGGATCTTTAAGAAGGTAATTGAGGTTAAATGATGTCATAAGGTTGGGCCCTAATCGGATATGATTGATGTTCTTACAAGAAGAGAAAGAGACACCAGATCTTGATCTCCCTCCCTCCTCTTTCTTTGTCTCTGCATGTGAAATCACCTTTGCAAAGATTATTACAGTGAGAAAAATCTGACATAGGAAAATCATGGCAGTGAAAGAAATTTGACTTGACCAACCCCATCTTGCTTCTAACCTTCCAGCTGCCTTTGTTCATTCCTGGGCATAGGCCAAGCTAACTATGAGAGGAATTTAGTTTATAGTTTAACTTTTTTTCTTTTTTTGAGTTGGAGTCTTGCTCTGGCTGGAGTGCATTGGCATGATCTTAGCTCACTGCAACCTCCGCCTCCTGGGTTCAAGCAATTCTCATACCTCAGCCTCTCAAGGAGCTGGGATTACAGGTGCCCACCACCACACCTGGCTAATTTTTGTATTTTTAATAGAGACAGGGTTTTGCCATGTTGGTCAGGCTGGTCTCAAACTACTGACCTCAAGTGATCTCCCTGCCTTGGCCTCCCCAAGTGCTGGGATTACAGATGTGAGCCACTGCACCCAGCCAATATAGTTTAACTTTGAAACAAAGATGATGACAGCCTTTCCCAAAACAAATCCCCTCCTTGCTTGAGGATCAGATCACTTTTGCAAAAACTAATGAATTAGCCATAGATTAGAAATTGTGGCTCAAGAGTCATGCAGCCAGAGGCTACAAGATTCCCAGTCTTCTCAATTGTTTCAATAGACGACATCACTGTTGTAAAATCTAAGATTGGTGTTCAAGGTATTTTTCAGACCCTGAATTCTGATGGACCAGCTGGCACCACCCAGACTGATAAACTGGCTCATCTAGCTTTGTTGCTCTCACCCAGGAACCGGCTCAGTGCAAGAGAACAAGCTTCGACTCCCTGTGATTTTATCCCTGACCCAACCAATCAGCACTCCCTATTCCCGAACCCCTGTCTGCCAAACTGTCCTTAAAAATCCCTGGCCTCTTCACTTTCAGGGAGGCTAATCTGAATGATAACTCCAGTCCTTCTGCTTAGTTAGCTCTGTGTTTATGAAACTCGTTCTCTGTTGCAAACTCGGCTGTTCTTAGTTCATCAGCTTTTCTGGGCAGCAGGCAAGAGGAACCTGTAGAGCAATTACACATGGGTACAGAGGAAAGACCCTGTGAGGACAAAGCAAGAGTGTAGTTGCCTGCGAGCCAGAAAGAGAGGCCTACCAGAAAGCAACCCTGACAGCCCCTGATCTTGGACTTCTGCCCTCCATAACTGTGAGAAAATAAACTTCTGTGGTTTAAGCCAACCACTGTGTAGTATGTTGTTAGGGCAGCTTTAGCAGACTGATGTAAACTACTATAACAAGGATACCCCCATATGTAAGATAAAGGTACATTTCTTTCTCATAGAATAATCTAAGTTCTAGGCTAGTGGACAGTTCTGCTCCATTCGATTATTCAGGGTCTCAGGCTTTTCCATCTTGTTTCTCTATGAAGTTTTCAGTATTGTCATCATCTGCATTGCTGAAGCCATATTTCTGTGTTGCACCAGACTGACGAGAAGAAGAAAAGGTGTATAAAAGAGCAATCTCAGTCTCTTAAAGGATCTGTCTCAGGAGTGTTTCATACTCCATTGTCATGAATTTTGTCACGTGAGTAGGGCAGGGAGACTGAGAAATGGAGTAAAGCTGGTGACTGATTGTATGACTATGGGAGAAGGAGAACAGATTATATTAGACAATGAATTATTTCTACTACTGCCTAATCCTTTGGCCACCAAACATTTCTGTACCTTTCTTTTTATGTAAAAATATGCACAATCCCTCTTTAAAAAAGACAACCCTAAGTCCCATCAAGTTTTGGATTTAGATCAGAGCCCAGAATCTCTGGGTGATGAACAATGTTCTCCATCAAATCTGGATATACTAGGAGGATACTAGGAGGATACAAAAACTAAAAGACAAGTTGTTTGCAAACTCAACAGTACAACACACCCTATATACAATCATGGACTAGGAATAAGATAATCATATTAAAAACTCTCAATTGGAAACAAACGAAGGAACAAACAACAGTCAGTGGTTTACATAGTGATGGGTCCTGCTGTGTAGAAATTGCTTAAATGCCCTAATCTGGCAGTTGAATCTACTTGATTTAACCCTGGTTCTGCTTTCTCAAAGGAGTTTACTGTCTATTTTCTTCCTGGAAACTATTCAAAGTGTCCTCTGTAGGGACTGTCACTTTCGCAGCCTGCTTCTTGCTTGTTCAAATTTGGTGATAACGCATTTGTTTTAAAGCTCAGTTACAGGTGTTTTGCAGACCAGGCTTTGGTTCCTTTGGAAATACATTTCTCAAAAACATGATGGGTTTCTGCTGTATTCATTCTCAGTCCCATTTGGCTGTAGCAAAATCCAAGGTTTTGTCCCCCTAGCCTTAGTGTTTTTGACTGTTTTGTGTCATTCTGCCTTGCTACGCATCAGCGACCCCCACCACCCACCCACTTGCTACCTTAATAGCTCCTGAAACAATAGACTTGGATCAGAAGGCAAGATAAGTCCTTAAAGTTTGGGTTCTGTGATCAGAAAGCTTTATTAGCCTTCAAACCCTGATCCTTTGTATTTTCTATTGTTTTCCATTTCTGTCTGCCAGCGGGCTAATTCTCAACTGAGCTCATCACTTCGTTATAACTTGCAAGCAATAAGGAGCTGTTCTTTTTTTAAAAAGTATTTATTTTTTAATTTTAATTTTTATTGTTATTTTTAAAAATATATTTTATTGTACTTTAGGTTTGGGGTACTTGTGCAGAACATGCAGGATTGTTGCATAGGTACATACATGGCAATGTAGTTTGCTGCCTCCATCCCTATCACCTGTATCTGACATTTTTCCCCATGTAATCCCTCCCCAACTCCCTACACTCTGCTGTCCCTCCCTTAGTCCCCCTACAGCAGACCCCAGTGTGTGATGCGCCCCTCCCTGTGTTCATGTGTTCTCATTGTTCAAGACCTGCCTATGAGTGAGAACATGCAGTGCTTGATTTTCTGGTCTTATGACAGATTGCTGAGAATGATGGCTTCCAGACTCATCCATGTCCCTACAAAGGAGATGAACTGATCGTTTTTTATGGCTGCATAGTATTCCATGGTGTATATGTGCCACCTTTTCCTTGTCCAGTCTATCATCGATGGGCATTTGGGTTGGTTCCAGGTCTTTGCTATTGTAAACAGTGCTGCAGTGAACATTCATGTGCTTGTGTCCTTATAGTAGAACGATTTATAATCCTTTGGATATATACCCAGTAATGAGATTGCTGGGTCAAATGGAATTTCTATTTCCAGGTCCTTGAGGAATCGCCACACTGTCTTCCACAATGGTTCAACTAATTTACACTCCCACCAACAGTGTAAAAGTGTTCCTATTTCTCCACATCCTCTCCAGCATCTGTTGTCTCCAGCTTGTTTAATAATCACCATTCTAACTGGAGTGAGATGGTATCTCAATGTGGTTTTTATTTGCATTTCTCTAATGACCAGTGACGATGAGCATTTTTTCATGTTTGTTGGCCTCATATATGTTTTCTTTTGAAAAGTGTTTGTCCATATCCTTTGCCCACTTTTAAATGGGTTTGTTTGTTTTTTCTTGTAAATCTGTTTTAGTTCTTTGTAGATTCTGGATATTAGCCCTTTGTCAGGTGGGTAGATGGCAAAAAATTTTTCTCATTCTGTTGGTTGCTGGTTCACTCTAATGATTGTTTCTTTTGCTGTGCAGAAGCTGTGGAGTTTAATTAGATCCCATTTATCTATTTTGGCTTTTGTTGCCAATGCTTTTGGTGTTTTAGTCATGAAGTCCTTGCCTATGCCTTTGTCCTGAATGGTTTTGCCTAGGTTTACTTCTAGGGTTTTTATGGTGTTAGGTCTTATGTTCAAATCTTTAATCCATCTGGAGTTAATTTGAGTGTAAGGTGTCAGGAAGGGGTCCAGTTTCTGCTTTCTGCACACTGCTAGCCAGTTTTCCCAACACCATTTATTAAACAGGGAATCTTTTCCCCATTGCTTGTTTTTATTAGGTTTGTCAAAGATCAGATGGTTGTAGATGTGTGGCGTTGCCTCTCAGGCCTCTGTTCTGTTCCATTGGTCTATATCTCTATTTTGGTACCAGTACCATGCTGTTTTGATTACTGTAGCCTTGTAGTATAGTTTAAGTCCAGTAGCATGATGCCTCCAGCTTCGTTCTTTTTGCTTAGAATTGACTTGGCTATGTGGGCTCTCTTTTGGTTCTATATGAAGTTTAAGGTGGTTTTTTCCAGTTCTGTGAAAAGGGTCATAGATAGCTTGATGGGGATAGCATTGAATGTATAAATTACTTTGGGCAGTATGGCTATCTTCACAATACTGATTCTTCCTAACCATGAGCATGGAATGTTTTTCCATCTGTTTGTGTCCTCTCTTATTTCCTTGAGCGGTGGTTGTAGTTCTCCTTGAAGAGGTCCTTTACATCCTTTGTTAGTTGTATTCCTAGGTATTTTATTCTCTTTGTAGCAATTATGAAAGGCAGTTCATTCTTGATTTGGCTCTCTTTAAGTCTGTTATTGGTATATAGGGATGCTTGTGATTTTTGCACATTAATTTTGTATCTTGAGACTTTGCTGAAGTTGCTTATAAGTTTCAGGAGATTTTAGGCTGAGATGATGGGGTCTTCTAACTATACAATCATGTCGTCTGCACATAGAGACAGTTTGACTTTCCCATTTCTTAATTGAATACCCTTTATTTCTTTTTCTTGCCTGATTGCTCTGGCTAGAACTTCCAATACTATATTGTATAGGGGTGGAGAGAGAGGGCATTCTTGTCTAGTGCCAGATTTCAAAGGGAATGCTTCCAGTTCAGTATGATAGTGGCTGTGGGTTTATCGTAAATAGCTTTTATTATTTTGAGATGCCTTCCATCGGTATCTAGTTTATTGACAGTTTTTAGCAAAAAGCGCTGTTGAATTTTGTTGAAGGCCTTCTCTGCATCTATTGAGATAACCATGTGGTTTTTGTCTTTGGTTCTGCTTATGTGGTGAATTACATTTATAGACTTGCATATGTTGAACCGGCCTTGCATCCCTAGGATGAAACCTACTTGATTGTTATGGATAAGCTTTTTATATGCTGTTGCCATCGGTTTCCCAGTATTTTACTGAAGATTTTTGCATCTATGCTCATCATGGATATTGGCCTGAAGTTTTCTTTCTTTGTTGAGTCTCTGGCGAGTTTGGTATCAGGATGATGTTGGTCTCATAAAATGATTTGGGAAGGATTCCTTCTTTTTCGATTGTTTGGAATAGTTTCAGAAGGAATGGTACCAGCTCCTCTTTGTATGTCTGGTAGAATTTCGCTGTGAACCCATCTGGACCTGGGCTTTTTTTGGTTAGTAGGCTATAAATTGCTGCCTCAACTTCAGCCCTTGTTATTGGTCTATTCAGGGTTTCGACTTCTTCCTGGTTTAGGTTTGGGAGGATACAAGTGTCCAGGAATTTATCCATTTCTTCCAGGTTTACTGGTTTATGTGCATAGAGTTGTTTGTAGTAATTTCTGATGGTAGTTTATTTCACTGTTTATCCAGTCAACATTCAAGAGCCAGTTGTTCAGTTTTCATGAAGTTGTGCAGTTCTGAGTTAATTTCTTAATCCCAAGTTCTAATTTTATTACACTGTGGTCTGAGAGACTGTTTGTTATGATTTCTGTTTTTCTGCATTTGCTGAGAAGTGATTTATTTCCAATTATGTGGTCAGTTTTAGAGTAGGTGTGATGTGGTGCTGAGAAGGATGTATATTCTGTGGATTTGGGGTGGAGAGTTCTGTAAATGTCTATTAGATTTGCTTGGTCCAGATCTGAGTTCAAGTCCTGGATGTCCTTGTTAATTTTGTGTTTCATTGATCTAATATTGACGGTGGAGTGTTAAAGTCTCCCACTATTATTGTGTGGGAGTCCAAGTCTCTTTGTAGGTCATTAAGAACTTGCTTTATGTATTTGGGAGCTCCTGTATTGGGTGCGTATATATTTAGGATAGTTAGCTCTTCTTGTTGCATTGATCCTTTTACCATTATGTAATGCCCTTCTTTGTCTCTTTTGATCTCTGTTGATTAAAAGTCTATTTTATCAGTGACTAGGATTGCTACCCCTGCTTGTTTTTGCTCTCCATTAGCTTGGTAAATCTCCCTCCATCCCTTTATTTTAAGCCTATGTTTATCCTTGCATGTGAGATGGGTTTCCTGGATACACCACACCGATGGGTTATGACTTTTTATCCAATTTGCCAGTCTGTGTCTTTTGATTGGTGCATTTAGCCCATTTACATTTAAGGCAAATATTGTTATGTGTGAATTTGATCCTCCCATTTTGATGCTAGCTGGTTATTTTGCCCATTGGTTGACGCTGTTTCTTCATTGTGTCAATGCTCTTTACTATTTGGTACATGTTTGGAGTGGCTGGTACTGGTTTTGCCTTTCTATGTTTAGTGCTTCTTTCAGGAGCTCTTGTAGGCAGGCCTTGTGGTGATGAAATTGCTGAGCAATTCCCTGTTCGTAAAGGATTTTATTTCTCCTTCACTTATGAAGCTTAGTTTGGCTGAAAATGAAACTCTAGGTTGAAAGTTGTTTTCTTTAAGGATGTTGAATGTTGGCCCCCACTCTATTCTGGCTTGTAGGGTTTCTGCTGAGAGATCTGCTGTGAGTCTGATGGGCTTCCCTTTGTGGGTAACCCAACCCTTCTCTCTGGCTGCCCTTAGCATTTTCTCCTTCATTTCAACCCTGGTGAATCTGACGATTATGTGCCTTGGGGTTGCTCTTCTTGAGGAATATCTTTGTGGTGTTCTCTGTATTTCCTGGACTTG